>WURV02221305.1:0-10428 GCA_011762755.2 Epimenia babai
GCATGACAGGAAGGAAGACTGAGCGTCATAGGTCACATGTAGAGGAGAAAGAACGAGATTATTAGCGGCCAAACACTCCTTTCGGAACCAAAGTAAGGCAGGAGAAAGAAGGGAAGTCCAGCCATCACTTAGATTGACCGATTGAGAAGATACTGACCTGAGCACCGATAAACTGGAGAATGTCATGAACAAACGTGAAAAATGGAGAAACTGGTCAATGATGCCGAAGGAAACTCGAAATATCGCGTCTGCTATTGCCTAAGGCCATCGTGATGCTTTGTCTGTCATGTGGGTAAGATGAAGATGCACCGTAGTTGGTTAAACTAACAATGGGTGCCAGATTATTAGTCAAACTGCCCTAACAACTTGGATGATTTGATCCATGTTATAATATTGGACCTATGGCGAGACAATTTGACCCATGCTATATTTTACCTATGAGATGATTTGACCCATGTTATAATATTGGACCTATGGCGAGACAATTTGACCCATGTTACAATATTGGACGTGTAGGGAGACGATTTGGCCCATGTTATAATATTGGACCCATGGTGAGACAATTAGACCCATGTTATAATATTGGACCTATGGGGAGACAATTCGACCCATGTTATAATATTGGACTTATGGGGAGACAATTCGCCCTATATTTTAATATTACACCCTTATTCAACCCGCTATTTTTTCAAGGTGCACCATTCGACGCACAGAACAAAGATAATTCAAATGAGTTTATATGATAGTTCAACGATAGTAAATGAGGTAATAATTTATTTATATATGAGTAACTAAGTAATATATTAAAAATTTAATTTACGCAATTGGAATAGCAAATCAAGATAACTACATGAAGAGGTCATTAAATACAATATACATTTGGTCATTATTGCAAGTATTGTAATGATTGATTTACAGGCCCATCTATGATTTAACTTGGGCTATTCAACGCATGGGGCCCCAAGATGATTCGCTTCACTCCATGATAATTTACTAATGAATTATTAGTTATTTAATAATAACTACTTCACAATTTAATAATACACATGAAAACATGATGCCAAAACCTGACGAAGAGGTCTCATGATAGCAATGTAATAGTTTTTATATATTAAGATTAAGTATACACCAAAACTAGGCTTACAGGCTATACACCCAGGGGGACGCCTTACAAGGTGTGTAACAGAACTAAATTATAAATGAATCTATAAAGAAAATAGGTGAGTAATGGTTGTAGGTAAGTAAGCGTTAGTTAAGGGTTAATATTAGAGTCAGTGTGATTGGGACATAGGGGGCGGATTACTTAAAAACAGCCAATTTCCAATTATTTCAAGCATCAAATACATTAAAAATGTATGAAAAAACAGCATACATACATCATGGTAGTTGTTTTTATATTAATAAATTTTCTGCTGATGATATATGATAGGATATACACTTTCCTTCGACGTCCATCTCATACAATAAATCAAAAAGTAAATATTAAACAGGGAATAAAAATAAAATCGACCAACCTTTGGTGTCTTTATATACTCCATGACAAATCGGAATTGGGAGATAAATGTAGATCTTTTTTATTGCGGATTTATTGTGAAATTTTGGATTTAACGTACAGTAAACAGTAATCTTCGCACTAGTAATTGTTGTTAAAATTCAATGTGAATATACAGTATCCAATTTTAATATGATGAACTGGTAATTAACGGAATCGTAAAACCTCCAAACAGCCCTGTTGCCATCTATGAATTATAGTTATATTTATGTTAAAATTGTGTAAATGAAATGCAATCAGTAATTAACTTACTGCAATTTGCAAACGCTTAAGTAAAATTTTGTCGCACGCAGTTGCATACCTTGAAAACTAAGATGGATAACTCAGTATTTTGTTTTAAGACTGTAATCTCCCTTGTCCTTACCATTTCCCCCAGTCGTTTGGTATATTACTGCAAAATTCATGCGATAAGTTTATATTTAATGTGTAATGGCGATTTGAGGTTGAGCCCACCCATCCAAGCACGTTATATCATTTGAAGACGATGGGGTGCCACCGCGACAGGCTCATGTTCAATAACCCGACCGGCGACTGCGTGTTCCAAAGCTCCCACCGATTTACAATTTTATTTTAAAATTGAATTTGAAGGCTCGAGGCCTGCTTGTCCGTTGGATTTGGGTAACACCAGGAGGAAATGCATAAAATTATTTTATTTCTCCAGTATTGTCCGTAACAAAGACGTTTGTCTACATAAAATAAAATACACCTGGCATCTAATCCGCATTTATATGGGACTAGTTAAGGGTTAGCGTTAGCCTCTATTAGCGTTAGTAGTTGTACCACTACTACTAGTAGGTAGAGATCAAATTATTAGTCAAACACATAAATTGAAACAACCAAAGACAAACATGTTCGCAGTACTGTTTTATTACAAACAGACAATACACACATACGTAGTATACAACGCGCAGGCATGGCAATTCAAGGTGTGGGTCCCCAACCACATCTACATGTAAGACCTTCAGAATGAAGCATGCGTGGATTATGGCAGAACTGCCACACAGAAACAGTGCCTCACACTGCAAATAGCTAACAATGAAATAATCACTATTAACAAGGTTTAAAATGTAATTTCAATGGTTTCTTGTATCTGAAAGGCGTTATTAGGGAGGTGTTCCTCAAGTTCTGGTTCCCCCTCACGTCTATTGGTTCAAATGATGGATTGAGGTGATAAAATCATAAATATAAGATGTTTTTATTGACTATTTAGGGTTATACATCGCATCGTGGAGCTAGTCATGCCATAAGCTAGACTACAGGTTAGGGACTGTATTCGGAGTGGCCTAAACAGAAAGCTTCCTCAGGTATATCAGTCATAATGACAACAAACGTTATCGTCAATATTTCAACGCGTTGGACTAACATTTCATACATGTCAAGTGAGTAAAATTTTTTTACAACGTATGGAATTTACAGAAGTCAGTTCATAAATGCCTCCCAAATCCCAAATATTAAATCATACCACGAAATATACACATGTCTTGTTAATATATTGAAGCCGGAGTTCTGTATATTTCAACATTCACGTATACTATACCAACACAAGGTACGAGCCTCTGGATAGATGTGACTGATCTCTGTTTTATCGTGACTAGCATAACTGTCGTATTTCACATCACGAAAGATCCATTGTTAACATTGCTTGACCCACATCAAGAAATTCGGCAGTTCTACTAGGTAAAAATAATTATACTGACTTTAAAACTGAATACTTATTTATCTTAATTGACAAATTAGATCAAGCTGGATTATTGGCTATATTACAAAAATATATACAATATATTATACATCGACACATTGGACAGATATGGGCGAACGCAAGACTTGAATGTGTTTGATATTATATATATTGTATCTATTATATATTTTTATTAATTTATATAGGAGAAAAAATTTCAAGCACCAAACAATGTTGACATCCTATCAATGCTTTTTATTACCTATAATTCACCCTTTTATAATATATAGCCTGTATTCAAGATTTTCATTTTTTACGAAATGGATATTATGCTTCAGCTTTATTGTGTCTGAATAAACATGTTTGAGTTTGAGTTTTGGGTTTGATCTTAAATACAATTAATTAATTCCAGTGAGGCAGGGGTCAAGGCCAGTGAACATCTTCGTCATACACAGGCAAGTTGTCTACAAATAATCTAAATAGTATATACAACTTGTGTGATGAAAAAACTCCTCAGGCCATATATGGTATATGATATACGGGGGATATTTAACAGGCAACAAAATGTCCATGACTGCAGGCGCTTTGTCTGTGTTCAGATAAAGACACAGAGCATAGCCCTTTTTATTAGCTGGAATACAATAAAACTCCATTAATCGATTGTAAAGTGATTACTAGATAGTTTTAAGGCCTACACAGAATATGGGGATAAAGGGAGATAACTAACGGCAGAGGGATAACTAATCATTTCCAATAACTTAAAAGGAGTTAGTTATGTGATTACGATATTTCTTGTTGCAACTTCTTGCTATAGATCGCCAATGGTCGCGAGAAGAGGGCTGTGATACCCATGATTTCTTGTGAATATCCGACGAATCCATTAAATACACATGACGATCATGTGGCACGATAAGGCAGTAATCATTATTATAAATGGTGTACACGCACTAGATGTGACGATCTCACGCCAGGTACATCGAAGCACATTGAAAGGGTGTCGGAACAATTAATAGAAACTAAATGCGATTAAGTTTCCTGTTTTTGTCGCTTTGTTACGTTATTGAGATTGGACTTTAGTTCATAAGAAGTAAAAAACACAATAACATATAAAATAGGGATTTGTATAAAATTAAAAACCAGGAATAGTTTGGGATGAATCCAAAGTCATTGCTGGTTCTTTACACAGCTAATCTATATTCTGTGGTTACCAGCATTAAATGGTTAGTCTCTTTTATTAAGGTGGTTGAGTCACCACTCTGCTGACTGCTGGGGCATTACTAGCGTTTGACCATTGTCCATTCATGCCAGTCGTTCCAAATACCACTGACCTATATATGCTAAACAAGCTGCGAAATCAATAAGCCATAGCCCCCAGAAACAATCTTACTTCTGGGATTTTACAATTATTACAAGTTCATATAGTTAGATTAAGTAGAAATATACATTAGTGATGTAGCATACCTGAACATAAATATATGCTAGATCCAAAATTATGATTTATTAAACTTATTCTTTGAATTATTAAAAAATCCAAACAATACATTCGATAATTTCAACAATATACTGACATTGAAAAATGAAAATACATAAAATATGGATCAATAAGAAATGTCCTCAACTACGATAAACGGCCATTTTTACAAATAATTTCGAATTTACATAGTTTTTTACTCATGTTACTAAAAAATACAACATAAAACAGAATGTTCTGATCTACTATAAAAAGTTATCGATGAGTGAAACTATTTGTACGTCTCAACAACACGACTATCGATTATTCTTGTTCCTTGTATAACTGCTGATTATATGATGATGTCTAATGGCAAATTGGGAACCTATTACAAATTATTTGATTGCTTATTTGAATAAAAACCCAATGAGTTTTATATATTTTGAGGTGATTCGGTGTGACAGTTAATTTAAAAAAAAAAATGAATAGAACTCTCAATCTTCATTACTTTTTGTGTCGAAATTAAACGTGAAGATAATATCTAACAGAGTTATGCCCCTTTGAGCAAACAACTTAAATATTGGGGAGTGAAACACCAACAATCTTTACAATTGTGTTTTTATGACACAGTATCATAATCCAATGATGACTGTTCTTGACTCAATACCATGAAGGGGGTCGCAAACTTTGTAACCATGGAACGTGACCAATGTTACTTCTGGCCATGGTGGACCACCAGGGTTGTTAAATTCTGCCATATTCAACTCAGTTGGTACAGCACCGGACCAGTTATCTGGAGGTCGTGGGTTCAGGTCCCCACTAGAGGCAAGGTTGTTTGTGCATTTCTCTCCTGGTATTTCTGGCCATAAATTCATGGCTAGGTTGAAGTAAGGTTTTGAAAGTACATTGCTCAAGGATACGGGAAACACACTTTGTATTAATAACATAATTTCATGGGTATCCAAGCTGCCACCTTCTGATTCCTAAGTCTCTACTCTTCCAATTGTGGTTCGATTCATTCCATTCCTTAATAGGGACCGCAAAGCAACAGATTAGAAATGGGTCATTAGCAACATTCGGAAACCTCGTTTTAAATCATGAACTTTCTGATACCAAAAAAAAACAGTGGTAAACCCCGTGAGTTACATTCTGCAAGATACCAAAAACTTCAGTAGAAATTGAAATGTGGAAAGAGCAGAGGGACTTAATAGTAGAAGCCAGGGTCAAGGAATGGAAATAAGAATTTATCCACTTTATATGGTTATTTCCACACTGTACAATGATTATTACCAATATGTGACTCCTTTCTAACCTTACAACAATCTCTCTGGCCATTCTTGTGAATATATTACGCAGTTCTGTTATTTGCGCACATTTAAAATTAACACATTTAGTTAACACAGTTAGTCTCTTTAGTTACAGCGTATTCACATACAAAAAGGATTCAGTGTCAATTGAAATATTTTGAATGGATATGGATGATAACGTAAAATTTTACTTTTGTTGACTATGCTTCAGTGAGTTCTGGTAAGTTGGTTGAAGTTGGTTGCAGTTGCTGTGGCTGATTGAGTGATAATTTAGTGCTGGGATAATGCTTGATGGTGGAAAATTATCTGGTGTGACGGTGGGGAGACACGCTGATGTGGTAAGAGGGACGGCCTGGTTGGGAGATGTACAATAAATAGCTGGGTGAAGTGTCAGATAACTGCATGATGTGTCAGAGACAGATTGCTGCGTGACATTTAAGACAGTTGGGTGATGTTTAGGATGGGAGATGCATGATGTGTCAACTAAAAGTGTGTCATATAAATTGGTTGTGTCGGATAAATGGGTGATGTCAGAGAAATGGGTGATGTGTCAGAAATGGGTGATGTGTCAGAGAAATTGGTGATGTGTTGGATGGCTTATTGATGATCCACATAGTTCATAAAAGATGAGATAAGTGCAAAGATAACGCCCCAGGCACCGGCGACCTAAGTCCATTTGTCCACTATTTGAGTTGAATTACCTCCAGAGCAGCTGTCAAAACGATATGAGCAACAAATCCAGCTCGATAAAACATGGGCGAATATACTACCTCGAGCCTACACGAAATGACACACAGCGTGACCGGTGTAAACCGCCTCTCGCGTCGCGTGCCAAACATCGCGGTAACAACGATCACGCTGCGCCACGTGTCAATCATGTCACAATTACGCAGAGACAATGTGAACTATTCATAAAGCCTTCGCGTTGTTTTTGCAATGACGAACGGCCGAACGGAAGGTTATACAAACCCAGACTGGGAAATGGAGTAATTAATACGAATAGCGACTACGGTTAGAAAATAACAATGAAATTTCTGAATAATATATTGATACACTGAACAATATAACAACATTTACATATCTGTAATACTTTCAACCGAATTGAAACGGAATATGTAGTTTCACATACTGTAAACAATGACAAGCTGATGTAGTGGGCTACGTTTATGATAGTTGTAATTAAATTCATAGTTAAAATTAACAATTTCAATTTGGTACATTTAAGAGTTTAATATACGGTAAAATATTTATAAATAAGTAGTCAAATACAGATTTCAATTTCATAATTCACTGATTCACACGGCCTCACAGCCGTGGTAATAGAGAAACAGCAAGTAATGAAGTAACAGTGGGGATCTTCAACGTCGTAAAGTTGACTAACGTAGCCAGTTATAAAATTGGTAGAAGCAAGCTCCATTAACATTGCCCGTCCACTCTCAATTATCTCCCTTTCCGCAGAGGTCAATAACACGAGATTTATTAATATAAATCGTGATGGAAATGCAACTGGAATCGTGGTGTGAATGACCTGACTATTTTATTGACGAATTACATCATTTTATTTCCGACTTGTGACGCTCGCTCACGTGTTTTGTTAATTAACATTTTCATCACATAAATTTCATCATTAAAAATCTATCTATGTAAACTAACAACAGTCTGGGATACAGCCATCTAATGTGAAATCTATGCAAATTCGTCACAGTCTATATGACACAGCCAACTAATTTTGAATTAGATATTTTAGTTGACATTGCTTGGTAAAATAAATGAATAGCTGTGGCTAAGATATCTAATGTTCGTCTCAAACCGTGTTTCTGTGAACTCGTTACAATCTTAGCCATGCGTACGGATTATACTAAGCCGAAATTTTACTGATGAGATTGGAGTCTTTAGACTAACTCAAAATTTTATGGATCAGATTAGACTAACCCTAAATAGTGTCGACCTAATTAGACTGAGCTGAAATGGTTGAATCAGATTAAACTAACCCTAAATAGTATTAAATTAGCCTAACCCTAAATTTTATGGATCTCATAACATTAACCCTAAATTTTATGGATCAGATTGGACTAACCCTAAATAGTGTCTACCTAATTAGACTGAGCTGAGATGGTCTGAATCAGATTAAACTAACCCTAAATAGTACTAAATTAGCCTAACCCTAAATTTTATGCATCAGATTAGACTAACCATAAATTCCAATGGATCAGATTAGACTAACTCGAAATAGTATAGATTCGATTAGACTAATTCTAAATTGTATTACATTCCACTAACCCTAAATGGAACAGATCAGATTAGACTAACATAAAATTTTATTGATTAGCCCAACGCTGAATTTTATCAATTAGCATAGTCGAACCCTAAATATATTGATAAACTAAGACACTGAATTTGAATAGATGAGATTAGTATGCAATATATTCTACTGATGACATTAAACTAATAGTTATACTTACAGTTAGAATGCAAGCCTAAGTGATAGCTTAAAAAACTTAATAGCTAACAAAAGCATCTTAGCAACTGATTTTGGTTCAGTGCAACAGATCTGCTTATTTATGTCTTTATTTATCATGGAGGATGAACCACTGGAGAAGAGACGAGGGAAAACAGTTGCATGTTTTACATGAACTACACTGAAAAAAACCTCAAACTCTCGTCTGCCTCTCATGTCATGAGATACCTGACATTGGCATAACGAAACTATTGCACGGACGAATTGGTAGATAATCGAGAGTGGACACCTTACATATCTACACGTAAAGTGAAATACAGTCAAGTAGATAGAGACGTAGAAGTCACGTCGATTTATCGCACCGTGGTGTCGTTACCCATCAACGACTGCGTCTCATCGCCAATCTCATCGACGGCTCGGTGATCTAGCGTCTCTGCGGTTATTTCGTCGTCCGTGGTACGCGACAACTCGATCTCTAGATCCGGTTGTACCACCAAACCGTCGCCCAGATCCGGATCGTGGTCCGGTGCGCTGTGGAACTGAACGGATGGGTGCGAGAACTGCATGAGTTTCGGGCCACCGCCGCCGCCACCGGCGCTGCTCGCGCTCGTGGTTATGCCAGACGGAGGGTCACCGGGGCTCGACAGCGGTTCGGGTTCGATACCCGAAACGGTCGCACTTTCTGCCTCGACGTGGACGACGCTCTCTTGGCTGCCGTTCAGCTGTGAACATCGCGAGGAGCGAAATGTAGACAAATACATCGCAGTCCGATCACTAAAGCTGCCATTAATTAATAGATATTGTAAGTGGTGATATAATTATACAAAGGCATTGAAGTCCTATAACCAAGGCTGCCATTTATTTGTAAATATTGTAAGTGGAGACATAATTGTACAAAGGCATTGAAGTCCTATAACCAAGGCTGCCATTTATTTGTAAATATTGTAAATGGAGACATAATTATACAAAGGCATTGAAGTCCTATAACCAAGGCTGCCATTTATTTGTAAATATTGTAAGTGGTGACATAATTATACAAAGGTATTGAAGTCCTATAACCAAGGCTGCAATTTATTTGTAAATATTGTAAGTGGTGACATAATTATACAAAGGTATTGAAGTCCTATAACCAAGGCTGCCATTTATTTGTAAATATTGTAAATGGAGACCTAATTATACAAAGGCATTAAAGTCCGATAACCAAAGCTGCCATTTATTTGTAAATATTGTAAGTTGCGACATAATTATACAAAGGTATTAAAGTTCAATAACCAAGGCTGCCATTTATTTGTAAATATTGTAAGTGGTGACATAATTATACAAAGGCATTGAAGTCCTATAACCAAGGCTGCCATTTATTTGTAAATATTGTAAGTTGCGACATAATTATACAAAGGCATTAAAGTCCAATACCCAAGGCTGCCATTTATTTGTAAATATTGTTAAGTGGTGACAATTATACAAAGGCATTAAAGTTTAATTAATTTAAGGTAGGCATCAAGCTATAAAAATTGTGACATTCTGAATTGAAGTGATCACAAAAAGGTTTGATATTCCATTACCCACATACAATGAAGTCGTATGTATCGTTGTGAATACATTTGTGCATTAACTTACTTGTAAACCGAATGCGCGCAATATGTCCATCTTACACATTGGACAACTCCGCTGCTCCATCAGCCAGGGGTCGACGCATGACTTGTGGAACACGTGCCTGAAACGCAAAAACAGGCGCCGTGTAATCACCAGCCGCGGAGATGTTTATACATCAATGTTTACAAGAACCATAAACCGTAGTGAAAAAGCATTCTGAAACCAAGAATCAGAAAGAAAATAACGTTTTTTGTTAATAACAGAATGACAGTGTATACACAAATTACACAGCATATACACAAATATACAGCATATACGCAGAAAATATATACAATACATCCTTGCTATTGTAATCTCAGGCAGCTTTCTCATCGTAGAGTTATGTATGGT
>WURV02221327.1:0-10424 GCA_011762755.2 Epimenia babai
TGCAAATCTCCTGATTGAACCAGGAAATATGCAAGTTTCCTGAAATGAATCAGGAAATATGCACATTTACTGAAATTATACATTTACTGTAACAGTGCCGCCGTTCAAACTGTAATACATAATGTAGTTTGACATCTTGCGTAAATAAGTATACTTGAGCGGGTGACTTTTACTTTTTGCATTGTGGCTACTATTTTTTCTGCCTAATGTACATGGTTTACCATTATTTTTTCTCATTCATATTGCCAAGGTGACATCGTATAACTTCCAACCTTCCAAAGAGAGTAAAAATGATTTCTGAGGTTGCGAGGAAGTGCTACCTTATAAGATGTTTATACTTCAAGCACGTCCTTTCAACAAAATTTTACATAAATATTACCTATAGATTATGATTAGAATTGTCATACTATACATACTCCTCTTGAGCCTTGTGCTGTGTAAGGGTGACTACATGTGTATGCATGTTTAAATATATGTATATTTTTTGGATGAATGAACAAATGAAAAAAAATACTTTAATAATCGCCGTTTTTTATATTATACTGTGGATATTCATAAGATGATGCGGCCTTCAGTTGTTGCAAGGGACAATATGCGATCAAGGCCTTCGCTGCGTCTCATCTGACACGCAACGCAAAGCGACACTCATGCCTTATCCCGGAACTTTTTGCAATGCCGCTCGGACCAGGGTATTTGAATTTTACGTCGTGTAATAAGTATTATAGTATGATTGATATAAAATTATGTGGCGAGCAACACGAATCATAATTAGAAGTAAATCCAGTGAAATTTACACTAAAATAGTATACCTACATCTAAACCTATTTTACATATACGTATAAATGTAGGTGCTTGGGAGAATATAGATATAGTAGAAATCTGAATTATTACCTACAAAGAGGCTACTAATATAGATGTGAGTTGGAGCATCTTGAAGAAAAAGCGAAGTAAAACGATTAAACCATGACGCCAAATCAATCACTTTTCCACGGATCCAGTTTTGCGAACCTTTGTTCTTTGCGGCGTGCTATCAAATTCCATTTCACAGATTATTTACCGACTTTAACTGCAATCGACTTAGCAAGTTCATTTCACGATGTTTCAAACTGAGGCAATCTTTATTGAAGAATAAGAATTACCCCCTAATCTTATTTATAGTCGTTTGATGTTTGTATTGATGAACGAATTAGTTTCTCTCTCTTCACTTGATTCTTAAACTCAATCTCTCAAAGGTATACGTATAAATTGCCTCCCCCACGTGGCAGTTTGCCGACATTTTATTTATTTATTCTTTTCTTATGTCTCGTTTTTTATATTTCTTTTATCATATTTGCGCAAGTGGTTCTGTGTTGGTGCAATGACAATGCACTTTTGTCATTGCACTTACACCTATAGTAGGAGGAGTATTGCTGGTAGGATGAGGGGACCACTGGCGCTACCGCATTTACCTAGTT
This sequence comes from Epimenia babai, assembly GCA_011762755.2. Lineage (NCBI taxonomy): Eukaryota > Metazoa > Mollusca > Solenogastres > Cavibelonia > Epimeniidae > Epimenia > Epimenia babai. The sequence goes on from WURV02221327.1 coordinate 1,455, forward strand.
GTCATGAGCTGTTGCTTTTACTATCTTTACTTTTTTCCTAATTTAATTTTTTTCCTTGTATATAACTTAGTAAATGCATAAGTATATTTATATTTTATAATTATATATGCATATTCTTAAATCTCTCATTAAATTAACAGTATTAATTTGTATGTTTCTAGGCAAGTACTTCACCGAGGTTTCCATCAATTAATATGTATATAATGACATATATAAAATAATTATTATGTTCATTGACAAACTTAGGTATGGCTGATAAATGCTGTAGCGTCAGCACGGGCTGTGAATGACCTTTGTGCCATTCTGCAATACCCCTCCGATTTATAGTTCTCTATACGAGTTCTGGCACTCACGGAAATGCTGTTTCAGTGATTAATCATTTCATTTATTTATTTTTTCTCTCTTTTTGCTATGTATATAGTTATATTTCATATGTTAGTTATTTTTTTTTGGTTTCTTTGTGATGTTATTTTACTATGTCATATTGGTATCTTGGTATATAGGTGATGTATCATATAAATTATAGTTGAAAATCAATTGCAATTTATTAATAAGATTATGTTCATTTTTTATATATATACCTACTTTCCACATAGATTACTGTATTTTCTTTTTACGTTTGATGTTTCATTGCTGTATAGTGTGTTTGCCTACGAACCTGATATGGTTCAGGCCTATTGAATTCAATAAAGACTATTCAATTCCGGACGCTTTTTGTTCTAAGTGTCCCTGCCTTTGAAAAAACATCAGTATGTAGCTTAGGTAATTGAGAGTTTCGATCTATTTGACTTGAGTAGAAAATCAAAATTTCATAAACCGATTTCCTTATGAGACTGTATGAGAGAAAAGGTCGACTGTGTCGTTCCTCCGACTCTCTTTTCATAACGAGTCTAGCTTGTTGTACCGTTTAAATACATAAAGTGCCACACCACGCTATATTCTCCCAAACATCCGACCGATTTAAAAGGCTCTATTCGAAAGATAAATACGAAAGCTCTGATAAATCGCGATTAGGTCTAGCGAATCATTATCTATTGGCGATATAGCAGTGCTGAGGAAAAAATGTAACGAAGAAATTGTATATATTGTGTTGTTAAATTATGTTGCAGTGGTGTGATGAGAAAAAGTGCGTGCGAGTCACTCGTCAGTAACAGGACCAACAGTCGTGTCAAAGCGTCCATCTTGAAATAAACGCGACATAAGATTTCTGCGTCATTTCTTATTGTTTTAGTAAAAGTAATAATTACATAAATAACAATGATGCTTGTCTTCCGCCATAGAGATAATAGTAAAAGCAATAAAATTGAGTTACATGCCAATACGATAAAAGGAATAAACACCTATACGGGCATCTAAATAAACAAATAAGTCAAGTTTGCCACTCTTTGAAAAGTTAATAAACAACTGTATGATCAAATTAACACAAATGAGAAAACAATAAATAATCCTATTACGATACCAATCAATTTTCAGGCAAGAATGATCATAATCACTGTATCGTGTAGAAATGTCCGGTTTTCTCTTAGTGACGCTAACTGATTAGATAGGATGGAACAATACTCTAGACGCGAGTTCATAAGAATTAATAACCTAGAGGACGAAGTGGATGAAAACTTGGAGGGAAATGACCTCTGCATCGTTAAGCTCATGCGATGTGACATTGATCGGCGCGACATTTCATTTATTCACAGAATCGATCGTCACATCCGCTCAAGAAGTTTTAGACCGGTAAGAGTCAAATCTGTGTCTCGCTGACGTTTTAAGAAACCGTGCTTGGCTCCCTAGTACTTCGACACTATAACGTTCACATCAATGAAGACTCGACCCGTCGTCGCGCGAGGTTAGATCAGGTGCGTAGGCGCATCTCGACGGTTGAGAGATGTCGCTTGTGAGACGGCAGCATAAGATGTGAACTAAATACTAATAGCTCTTCAGGGCAAAAGTACGTGACCATCGAGACTCCATAGAATTTCGCTAATATTGCAATTAACCCCGCATCGTTTGAGGAACCGCTCATACCTTTCAAATGTGAGACCCACAAATAACCAAGAATACGCGAAGCTACCTCCGTATCGAATCACTCGGCAGGTCTTCCCGATGAGAACGATTCAAACACGGACGATCTGAGATTACCGAAGCCAATTGATAATTCTCCTCGACGGATCCCCATAGTATCACAGCTCGTGACTTTCTGCGATCACCATATACCTAGAAACATCATGGACATTACACACAATCTTCGGTCTCCTCCTTCACCATCTCGGCGCCATTGGCTCCGCATTGGTCGATTATTGAAAGGGTGCAAGCGATAATGTGAGTGGAAGAAAAGCGCTATTATTGCTTTACATAAAAAATGGCCCCACCGATGATCCAGATAATTTTCGTGGTTTAGCCATGACCACAACTATGTCAAAACTTTTTACAAGTATTTTTAAGGACCGACTCACAACGTGGAACGAAACAAACGAGCTTTTTAGTGACGCTGAGTACGGCTTTCGGGCCAAACGGGCTACCGTGGACGCCATTTCTAGTTTGAGTCACCTATTGATTAATCATTTTGTCGCAAGAGCGAATTATATATTTGTTTTGTAGACTTCAAGAAGGCATTTGAAATCATTGATCGCAACTTATTATTTTATTAATTACGGCGTCTCCGGATAAGTAATAAGATGATTCCTTTCATTCAAAACATGTATAACGGAGCCAGTTCGTGTGTCTTGGTTAATGGATGCCACTCACTATATTTTTATTGTGAAATCGGGTTAAAACGACGAGAAACGCTATCTCCATACTCCTTAGAGATGGTGGGAATTCGACATTTAGCCCTGTCAAAACACTCACACTAATACATTTGAGCGACATCGCCACATGCTCCTATACTACAGAAAGTTCAGGGTACAACTGGCCAAGTCAAAAGTTTATCGGTCACGCGAGTCAAAGTCGAGCACGTGTACGTACTTCTACGCATTATTTCTTGTCCACGTTCCTAGTCAGAAAGGAATGGTGTGAATTCGACATGAGTTGATCTTTAGCCTCGATAAAACCACCGCGATAGGAGGTTCGAGAGAAAACATGACATAGCCATATCCTTCTCTGCGACAGAGAGTTCCAGATGTACAACAATGAGGACACATCAGCAAACGTCTTTGTTTCTTTGTATAGTCTTTTACTTACTTTTCGAAACAGTTTCTTCTGTTGACAGAAATTCGCTCGCAAAAGGTTCGATTTTCATTACCATAGTCGTTTAATAATTTTCAATTGCTCTGCCAAATACTTTTTATGACTTGAGCTTGATAAACGCAATAACTCGGGTATTCTTAAACAGCAACTGTAGCATCGAGAATTTTGTTTGTTATCGTTGTAAAAAACACGATACATATCAATCCAGTGATAATAGTAACAAAAATGAAACCGTGTATATAAACTGATTTGCCTTTTTCATTGCTAAAAAAAGTCCTAATCATTGTCCCAGGTAACGTAATCCGTTCGGCTGTCCGTGTCACATAGTTGTAATCACCATTGGTGGTGGAAGGCTCACGTCCGTCCTATCATCGCCAAATCATCCTCATTTCTTATGTGCTTTGGTGCTGAGTCTGCCGTAACGCGTGCAAACACTTTACAATTTGAGACTCATGTAAAGGCGATAGCTCCATGTTGTTTTAACTTCCTGCTTTCGGTGTGGAGTTTGCTGTTGGTGGAGGTGAGGTGCTCGTTAATATAAATGTTTTATCTGCGAGAACGGACCTTCTTGAAAGCTGCAAGAATCTCGTGTTTTTATGCCGATTGACATGGTTTAAGATAATAGGCCTTGGGCCACTTTTGTTGCGCCGGCTAGGCAGGTAGTGTAGTGCAGATATGTCGGTCTTATTAATGTCTACATCAAAGTCTCTTAAGAATTTCACAACATTTTCTTCATGTTGATCCTTCTCTTCGTGACGAACGATCTCATTTTCTCGTGGATGAGGCGTGGGTGGCGGCTGCATACGTTGATGACGCAAGGCCAGCAAGAATATTGTTATCCATTCTTTTGCATTGTTCAAGCTCATTTACTCTCGACTGGAGGTCATGTACGATGTTGTCTCGTTGTTTACGCAGTTCTTTCATCGTGCCTATTTCCTCCAACAGAATGGGCAAAATTTTCCAGTCATTCCTCCTTTGTTCAAAATATTAGTCGATGTAGTCCATGGACTGTCGCAGGCCTTTGATGTCATTGTGCAGTGACTAGAGGTCAATGAACCCTGGCTTGGGTGAGATGTCACCACCCTTTGAATTCGTAGACACATTGTCTTTGCCTTGGTTTGCGCTTCTACCGCCAGCCATTGTTTAGCGTCTCAAGTATTCCCTAGCTAATACCTAAGTAACGACAGATGCATTGTTTAACTGTTTCAGCCTGACAATAATTGACCATCGATCGATTACAGAAGCAAAAGCATAAAGAATGATTGAGTAATAAATGTCACAACAGCGAAGTAGTGTAGAAGTAAAAATATATAAATCAATTTAAATATATTTTAATATGAGCAAACTTGAATATTAACTCATCCAAACGGAATGCACACTTGGAAAACGTCGAATTTGTGTAAACAATAACCTAAAACTCGAAACAGTACGTAGTCTAGAACTTATTCCATTAAAAAATACTGAAGCACAAAAATACGTCCGCACCCCTCGACTGCTGATTTAGTTGCGGGATCAAAATAAAGTTCGGCCCATTTTTACACAGTATATGTATATATATACATATACGCACGTATTAATAGCATCACTGCCACTCTCGATGACGACGCCGGCGGTGATGACGGTTAGGGTATGCTCGTGGGAATTATAATGAAAGGTAAGAGAGACGACGGCGGCAATGGCGAGAACGATTACAATCTTAATAAAACCGGTAGTTGTAACGGCAACGGTGGGGGGGGGGGTAACGATAACTATAGCAATAACAATGATAATGAGACGAGAGGCCAGTGGAGTGAGTGATGAATTTGAGTCATGCGAGTGTAAGAAGTCGAGCGACACTCCTGTAATTCCTACTGTCCAGAGAGTTCAGAAACAGGCAGTTGCATGCGAGTTACAGTATTAAATTTTGTCAGTGATGAAAGAGTGCGCGAAAGTTTCGATGAGATTGGGCTAGCTTCATGGGGTGTTCACAGTGCGATATTTCTTTCCGCAACGTGATGAGCTTGTTAATATCTGCAAGAAATCGTCATTAGTTGCAAGAAATATTGTAATATAGCCGTTCTCTATTCTTGCCATTTCTTGCGCACGTATAGCCAATAGTGTACGAGTATTGAACACGTGACTGCCAGGTGATCGATTTTGTCCATACACTAAAATACTACCATTAAATGAAGTCGAAACCTAAAAAATATTTAATGCCTACCGAGAACAGGCTATTTTTTATTCCCTTTGGACATAATAAATAATTGTTTGTTCGAAAGAGGCGTTCCTAATAACAAATACCGCCATTTCCATCCTCAGTTTGACCACGTTTACAGCGTTAGTTTTTGGTAATAAGTTAAAATGTGAAACGTAAACGTGACTACCCATATTATTATTAATTCTTGTTTAACTGTTGATGACCATGAGTGTACATGTACGTAATAGTAAATGAATTTACTTTTTCTATTCGATTATGTGAGGCGAGGGAGATCTCAACCTCGAGTACGTTCGGAATATATAAGGAGAATTTCGATAACAACAAAATGAACATACCTTTAGTAAACATACAATTCATAAGTATGATTATATAACAAATCGCCCGGTGGTAGCTGAGTTCGATACCACGTTTCAGCTTCATGTAACAAGTTTGATTGGCTCTAAAGTGTTTTGAGATCGGTGAGAGACACCGATGTAAAGTTCATCCCGTATTCTGATCTCATTTTGTTGTGTTAAAAACCATTCATTTAATATTGTCCGATATAATTTTTGTTTCACCCGTCCATCGAAAGCAAGGTCAAGTAATATGACGATATAGCGGCGAAATTCATGTTCTTTTTCTAAATTTTGCCCTAGTTCTGAAGTGTAGTCAGGATTTTCGCTTCGCTAGAACACTTTTTAAGATCGGCTACTGCACCAAACACCCTTTTCACCTGATGGCATTGTAAAGAATTGCTGAAACATTACTTTCCGAACAGCAGCTTTTCGGTTGTCTTTTCGCCATCGGATAGCTCATTGACAAAAACATGAACACTCTCCACAAACATCATTTTTTTATGCGAAGAAACAGTGTCCTGGGTGAAATGCCCAGGTCAGCTGGCCTTTTCCCCACTTATTTATGCGATGAACGAGTTCTATATTCTTCAATCTTAACGCATGTTCTTTGGCGCTGCGAGGTTCTGTCTGATTGTGAACGTTTATTACAGCTTCTTTTTCCACAAGCGTAACGCCCTCTGATGGCGTGGCTCTAAATTGAATAGGAATCTGAACACATCTGTAATAATGTCAATGGTGTTTTCAAGTGTTTTACGTCCGCCCACCCAGGGAATTACAAATACACTTTGTTCTAACTTATATGGACTTGTATCAGCCATATTGCTCGATCTGAATAACAAAATATCACCGGAGAAACTATAGACTTATGGAACACCTTTTACAGATGTGCATTGGCCAATTTGCCTATATGGGAATATCTGATTCGATCCAACAATTCATTACAATGCATCTCTGGTTTTTAATGTTCTAATTGTAGATGAGGTCAACCAAAGACACAAACGGCAGTCGGGGTATTTAGATGGTCGCGATCTATACGTGGTGGCCAAGATCGTGTACGATTCGCGAGTGCGTGACATGTAAGTTTATTCAAAGAGGAACCTAAAAATGCATATAGCTGGAAACTGGCGCAACTCTCATGAATTCAATTTATCAAAACACATCTGTACTGCTTCTTTCTATTAAAGCACTTAAGATTTTCCTCGAGTTATCTTAGAAAAATCAACCCGCATCCCTTATTTGCACTCTAATCACTGCACGAGATACATAAATATCCATCTTACATGAAATGAACATGTCTTTATTTTGACACGCAACATCATGCTTCTAATTTGTAAACTTTTACACATTAGTCACTTACTTACCGATCAAGCGTTCAATCACAGACATTTACACCTTTAAATCGCATCCTAATAAAGTTGTTAAACTAATCTTCATAGGATGTATTCATTGTAGTAGTATTTTTCTGTGATACAATATTTGTCTGGTTAAGGTAACAAATCAACCGTTAGCTGATACTAATTCCCCCAAAAAACTGAGATCATTTGTACCATGCAGTCTCAAATATATCTCTGAATGTTGATTCCGATATCATAGAACCTTGCCAATCGCTAAAAAACCCTCGGCATCAGTTTTGACTCTCATCATTTCTTGACGATTGTTATTATCGTTATCGTTGTTATCATTATCATTATGGTCGTTATCGAGATAACGGTGATTATCGTAATTATCGTGATTGCTGTCATTATTATCACTAGCTACTGCTATTGGTACTCTTATTGTTATTATTGTCACCGTCACCATAACTATCTTCATCATAATCATCAGCACCATCCCCATCGTTGTTGTCGTCGTCATATATACAAATGTATATATTTATACCATACATATAATATATTCATGCACATAGATGGACATACATAGGCATATATATGCATACATATATACAACTATACATATGTAATACTATACATAAAGACATACATATATACCTACATACATATAAACATACACACGTACATGCGCATACACAGATATATACATTTACATACATAGACGGAGCGTCCCAAAAATGCAATATGTTAAACCCCGGGCGATCTGGTCGTCGGAGAACAGGGCACTTGGCTGCTAACATCGAGGCAGTTGCCAGGCAACGGAATGTCAACCGCACGTCAGAGCTCGGCGTAATGGGTTGGGCCTGCCACATACCACGTCCAGTCGGATTTCACGCACGGACTTGCGCTCCCACACGTACCAGATGTACGTTTGCCATCGCCTCCTTCAAGTTGACCTTCAGTGGAGACTCTGCTTCTCTGTGGATGGTCTCAAATTCAGCAGCGGAGAGTGTTTAGGCGTCTGTGGTGGGTGCAGGATGGGGCAACCGCCCATCGTCTCAGAGCTGTGCGAGATCGTCTACGGCAAGTCTTTGGTGATTGCGTGATCGGTCTGAACAATCACGTGGAGTGGCCATCTCGCTCCCCAGACCTTACCCCTTGTCACTGTTACCCAAGGGGATTCCCGAATAACTGCCGAGGTCGACAGCTCAATCGCTCATGAAGGGCCACAGTTTCGCAGTGCCAAAGCCGTGATAATCATAGCTCGCAACGGCGCGCGCGTAATATTAATACGTCGGCGGGCTGTTTCGGCATTGACATACGAGAGAACAATTAAAAACTTGACTCATGAATTACTGTCCAGTCACTTACACATGTTACACATAAAATCATTCACTTCACAGTTTCCGTCCTGTATGGTACGTTATTGATCTAGGATCGGTTACTGTAGGTATTTTACAGTAGGTGCACCGAGCACTTGAAATGAAAGTTTTTTTCTTTGGAAATGATTTTTGTTTACGATGACATTTTAGAGCGTTTCATACAGTATTTTATCCTTTTCAGTATCGCTTCAAGGCATGGGGCGAATTACGTCGACACATACTTGACACAATACTACGAGATGCTCGTCGCGTTTGTTAGTTACATAGCTACACTATGCAGCTGCATTTGGTCTGGACATATACAGTGCGAGTCAAAAAATGTCCCCCTTTTTAATTGCCCCGGGGGACGCCGATCGTGTCAAATATTAATATAATATATATATAAGGCTCAGAATTTTTCTCGATAAACAGCAATAGACAAACTTGGTCAGATTGGCACTTTGGGTGACCCCGGTAAATAAACCATTATCGGTCGCGAATTGATGGATTTTCATGGTTGACCACTCTTTGGAAAGAGGAGAGATGTACCTTTCCAAAGATATATA
>WURV02221338.1:0-10424 GCA_011762755.2 Epimenia babai
TTAGTCCGACATCACTAACATCCACAATGGTGCTGACAGAGCATTAGTCCGACATCACTAACATCCACAATGGTGCTGACAGAGCATTAGTCCGACATCACTAACATCCACAATGGTGCTAAAAGAGCTTTACTGCAAGATCAAGACATTCCACAATAATGTTAAAATAAAAACAGGCATTAGCGCAACATTACTAACATCCACAATTTAGTAAATGATTGTACCATTGGCTGGGGGAACTGTGGTCACAATTTGGGAGGGTAAAGAAGACAAATAAAAAATAGATTAGCTAAAGGTGTACAAGACTCTTGCTGTGGCCATGACAAACATTATGGTACAAGAAAATACGAGGCAAACCGTAACATTGTAGTATGTAACATGGCAGTAGAAAGTATCGCATTCGGTAACATGGTAGTGGTAACAGTGGAGTAGACACCTTAGAAAAAGGTAATATAGTGGTGGGTAACATTGTAGTAGGTAACATGGCAGAGAGTGAAATAAAATGGCAGTTAGTAAAATTGTAGTAGATAACAGATGAGTAGGTAGCATGGCAATAATTAACATGGCAGTAAGTAACATGGCAGTGTCATGCTGTAGGTAATGTTCAGTGAGATGGCAGCAGCATCTTGAATCTAGTTGAGGTCACACACCTGAACTGTGTTATCCCAGCCGCCAGAGATAAACACACTCGGCATAGTTGGGTGGTACTGCGTGGCAAACACGCGGAAAACATGTCCATCCATGATGTCACGATTGTCACTGAAGATCAATGAAGATCAATGAAGATCAATGGAGACGAAGGGCATAGGGTCATCATTAACATTTCATTGAGAGATGTCATGAATGATTCATAATACTACATTAGAACAGATCAGATACAAAGAATAAGTCACAATAAAAATAGCAGAATACACATGCACAGACACACATACACACCGAGATAGACATAGACATAGAGAGACATACATACACAGACGCACATATATACAGAGATAGATATAGACATAGAGAGACATACATACACAGACAGATATAGACATAGAGAGACAAATATAGAGAGATATACATGGAGAGACACATACACAGATAGACATAGAGAGATAGATATTTATACAGAGACATATATATATATATACAGAGAGACACATATATACAGCGATAGACATAGAGAGATATATATACAGAGATATACATGGAGAAACACGGATATTTGTTGCCACAAATAAATTTCACTAGAACTTATTAATGGCTAAGTCAATGCGAGAAAAACACTTGGTATTGTGTACAATTCAACCCCTCCACCATCTTACAAATAATGGATGTTATAAATAAAATTAGAGGAGACCAACCCAAGGACAATATTTGTCAAATAGCAGACCTCTGCGATAAGAGGTTCTTGATAAGATTTTTTTAAGAAAATATATGAACATCCGCAAAAGTTACTTCCCCTTGCTGCGGATATATATGATACGATATCATGAACACACCTGGAAGAGACCAACCCTAGGAAAATATCTACTATACGGCAGACCTCTGAGATAAGCGGTTCATAAGAAAATTTTTCAAGAAAAAAATATGAACATCGGTAGAAGTTACCTCCCCTAGCTGCGATGACGATACCATCAATAAATCTAGAGGATACCAACCCCAGGACAAAATTTGCCAAATAGCAGACCTCTGCAATAAGCGGTATTTGAGATTTTTTTTAAAGAAAATGCTAACATCGGATGAATGGACAGATGGACGGACGAACTCCGATCAGAATAGCTCACCGAGCATACGCTCAGGTGAGCTAATAAAATGTGGATGATAAAAATGATCTAACAAGACGGCGTTAGTGAGGGTAGCTGGGTGGACTTTACCTGGATTCACAGACCATCAGTGGTGTCTTGCTGGCTTCATCGTACACATAGATGCCAGCTTCTGTACCAGCTGTTATCACACGAGATCCAACTGGGTTCTGATTCATCGTGAAGATCTGTCGTCCCTCGCTCAGTGTCAATACACAAGTGCTGGATGGGTAGTGCCAGTACTTGAGTAGCCCGGACGTATCTGCCCGGTATTAATGCTTGATACAACCGCTGGCTCATCTTGTATGTTTTGACAGATTTACACTAAACAGTTGAAGTTTATATTTTAATATTCAAAACATTTTTATCCAATTAACAATCACACACAAATCATGCATGCAGCACCTACACAGCCAGCAATCACAACTAGCAATCGCAACTGGCAATCGCAACCCGCAATCATTACTAATAAAAGGTGTACACAGCAATTACACACACACAACTACATATAACAATTACACAGACAACACTATAGACAACAATTACCAACACACAACTACACGCAACTATTACACACACACACACACACACACACAACTATTACACACACACACACACACACACACACACACAACTACACTCTACACATGACAACCACACATATTGACAAACGTTCAACCTCCACTCACAGGAAGCGATGAGGACTTTATCGTATGTGTCACTATCACCGATGCGTGGATGTCTGAATCTGATCTGGGTCACGGGGAGACTATCTCTCACGGTGTCTCCATCACTCAGACTGTACATCATCTCCCCATTCATGCTGTTGTACAGCTGCACCACCAAACGTTACACTCGACTCTAGTTTAACAGTACAACGTTCCCTACTACAGTTATTTATATTGTAAAATTCAAGAAACTTTCATTGTCACCTACCACTCATCTTTCAAAGTGTTTGCACCATCAATCACAAACTATTTTATAGTGACTACATTTTATTAAACTGATAATATACAGGTGATCGCGTCGTTACTTCGTTGTGTTTCTTTATGGCCTGTTTGTGAAATAACTTGCAGATCAGTGTTATGACTATATTACATTAATAGATCTTGCTAGTCTAAGTGGTGCAGGGTTGGTGCTAGTGGTGCAGTAGTGGTGCCAATGGTGCAGTGTTGGTGCTAGTGGTGCAGGGTTGGTGCTAGTGGTGCAGTAGTGGTGCTAGTGGTGCAGTAGTGGTGCCAGTGGTGCAGTGTTGGTGCCAGTGGTGCAGTGTTGGTGCCAATAGTGCATGGTTTCGTGCTAATGCTGGTATTTGGGGAGCAGCGATGGTGCCAGTGGTGCAGTAATGGTGCTAGTGGTGCAGAGTTGGTGCTAGTGGTGCAGTAGTGGTGCCAGTGGTGCAGTAGTGGTGCCAACGGTGCAGTGTTGGTGCTAGTGGTGCAGTGGTGGTGCCAGTGGTGCAGTGTTGGTGCCATTAGTGCATGGTTTCGTGCTAGTGCTGGTATTTGGGGAGCAGCGATGGTGCCAGTGGTGCAGTGATGGTGCCAGAGGTGCAGTGCCAGTGCTAATGTAGTGCCGGTGCTAGTGGTTCAGTGCTGGTGCCAGTGGTGCGGTGTTTGGTGCTAGTGGTTCAGTGCTGATGCCAGTGGTGCAGTGTTTGGTGCTAGTGGTTCAGTGCTGGTGACAGTGGGGCATTGCAGATTTAATCCGCACAAACGTAGAATTTTTGCCACGCCTTTTGTGACAGAAAATATGCAAGATTTCTGGTGCTTGAATATTGAGAAAGATAGGTATTGAAGTGGTCACTGGTCCAATTTCTCGGGGGTATAAGAAGGTAATATGATAAGTGTGACTTACATTTACTACCATTAATAAAGGGTTATAGGTTAATCAGGGGTATAGGTTTTTTCCTGTGCTTTTCTCTCCAGCTAATTATAAAACCACATTGGCTATCCTAATTACCACCACATTAATAAAGAGGCACTATAACCTAGTTTTTTCACTTTTTGTAAATATTTATTAACTTTGTCATAGACTGCCCGTTGCCTCACTTACCTGCCTGTGCCATACACTGTGCATATGTTGTCTGTTTTGGGCTATACTTCACTTTGTCTTAGCTTCATCAGAAACACAGTGTATCCTCTTTCTATCAGTCAATGTATATTTATCTCATAGGCAGTGTATGATCTTTTTATCATCTATCATATGCTGTGTATAGTCTTCCTATCATACGCAGTGTATCATTTGTTGATCATACGCAGTGTATCATCTTCCTATAATATGTAGTGTATCATTTTTTTACCATATGCAGTGTATGATTTTCCTGTGATATATACAGTGTATCATCTTTCTTTCGTATGCACTGTATCATTTTTCTACCTAACACTGTAAGTTACGTTACACTGTCACAACGAACCTTGACAACGCCATCTATGAGGCCCACAGCCACGATGGTCCCATCACCATTAAACTGACAGGTCATCACATCGTTGGGACATTCACTGAAACATCGCAATAACAATATGTACTAACCGTAACTTACAGTCTCGATGAAACGCCATCGCATAATGAATAGTCATATCATAACACCGTGTATATTCTCAATGTGTATATATCATGTATATTATCAAAATATTCCTTTATGACATCATTTTACACATAATTGCGTTACTAGCATTTAGTCAATTGGCAATGTCCCGATAAATGCATTATTTCCAAATTATTCCAGGCCCCAAATTCAGAAAGCACCTCTCCCATTAATTGCATGGTGAAGTCTGTTTCGAAGCACCATCTCAAATATCATTCCACTAGATCAATTCAGTAGCAACCTTTGTGCATGTCTTACTGTCCCTCAGGGGAGACAACTGAAGAAGCAGTCTGCACACCTCAACCGTTAAATTTCTTATTGCCTTTTAGCAATTAATTCGGACTCATTACGTTCCAATCACTCATCAAAACACACATCTTTCATGAAGATGAAAATTTTTTTTCACATTTTCATCACTTTTATAATTGTTTATTTTTATTCTGCCACATATAACTGTCATCAATAATACTATGACTCGGAATTTATAAACAAACTATATAATATATAGTATTATAATTGTCACTTATAAATGGAGATACAGTATTAGGATTGATAACGGTGTTAATCTTATGAATAGTAATGTAGAGATTAAGGTCAGCACCTTTTTATGAACTTACTAGTGCTACATTGATCACAAGCTTTCATATAAAAACTATCTCTTAATGACAATGCGGGTATACATAAACTTTTCTTATTGGTTGATGTTGATGGTGTGATCATATTGCGAAGACATTATAACTATAGCCATACAATATATGATATGGTAGGTAACAGTAATAAACACATGGTCTCAACGAGCTTGAGATTGCCCTCGAGGTACGGGCCGAGAGATCGCTCACTGCGCTCTGTGTCACGGCCATTCGTGTAATTGTCGATGCCACCCACGGTGCTTGCGTGCGATGACCGCGGAGATACAAACAGCGTGTCAGCCATAAGGGAGCTAATGCAGCACGGACTCACGATCACAAATCAAGATCATTCAGTAGCTATCTGAAAATCATCGATTCATCGAGATAAGAAAAGGAATTGTGCAACTCATCGAATGGAAACAAGAATGTCATAGAAAAATACCAAAATTACATCTATTTTTTAAATACTATTCAGTATAATGTAAACGTAAATACTGCAAAGTAAAAAAATTAAATGTGTCAAATTTCACAACTTCATTTAGTAGAACATTTTTAAGATATTACAATTAGTAAAATAAACTAATTAGTTAATTAATCTTTGCATTTTCAATGTACGCCATTAAATTACATGTAATAGACATGAAATTGCCTGTGGAAGTTTCATTATTTACAGTATACAATCAACTCCAGAAACAAATTGTTTAGTACACCAGTCATTTTCGTAAATCATGTAAAAAATGCTATGCTAGTCCTCTTTGTTCCAGTCTGAGCATGAGGCGCCAACAAATCGTCTCCAGGCATCATGGTCTTGGGCAAGCCAGCCGAACTCATTCCAGGTCGTTCCAGCTCCGGTACTAACTGTCCTTTCACAGTAACAACACTGGATGGTGATCGCTTCCTGCATCTGCTCCTCTCAGTGCTCTCACGTCCAACATGGACCCCCTCCACTTCTGATTGATAGCGATGTGGTCGATCTGGTTGCTGCTCCTTCCGTCCAGAGACACCCAGGTCAGCTTGTGGATGGACTTGTGCTGAAAGATGGTCCCTCCTATAATCAGGCCATTCTCAAGACAACACAGGTCTATGAAGTGCTGCCCATTGTCATTTCTCTCTCCCGCTCCTTCTTGCCCCATGCAAAACTCAAACCCAACTTGGTGTAAAGAAGAAATCTGATATTTATTACGCACAATAGTCGATAGTCTGCCTTAGTTTTATGCAGTTACATATTTTCAAACTCAATTGCTGAAGTTAAATAAGTCACCAACACCTACACTTCTCTGATAAAAAATGGATGAACAATAAATCAAAAATAGTTTCACACAAAGAGTAATCACCGCAGATATCTTGATTGGTGCCACGCATAAACTATCTGTGGGTTATGGACTTTCGGGTGGATTCCCTAGGTTGAAAATACCTTCACATCGCTACTACAAATTTGAAAGCGGAAATTCAATTAAGCGTCTATAGTTACCCGGGGTTCGTTCCATGTGACTGTTTTTAATATCAAGATATCTTTTTTAAATGTAGTCATGTCATGGGAGGTCCCCGGGATTATAGATGTAATGGAAAAACGAGTGCTCATTTGTATAGAATTATTTTCTAACGGATTTTTATCCCAGCTTTATCTAGATACCTTTCAGAAACTATACATATTTTTAATAGAAATAATCTCTCACTATACATGTTTAAGGCATATAATTAGCTGTGTTCAAATATTCACGTATGATCATTTCACTTCAAAGAAGCATCGAGCAGTTATCATAAATATTGTAATCTCTAACCATTCAGCACTGGTCAGTAATAGTGGGCCATCATAAGTAACAAGCCTGGCTTTACAGACGCGACCAATGCCTATTTAAATCTGCTGACTTTTTTGTACATATTTGCAATTATACGTATTATTTCTATATACAAGAGCTAAAAATTGCAAATATGTATACAATAATAAATAATTAACTATATTTATAAATACAAGCGACATCAAGCTTTCTGTACATCATTGAATGGGAACGCGATGGAGCCCTTCGCAAGACTGCTCCTATTTCCCAAAATTCCATTCTCATATAGGTCAAGGACGAACTAACCTATTATAACACGGAAATATTTAGCAAAATTAGAAAAATCCACCGTAGTAGTTAGTAAGTTAGGTATTTTGTTTTCCATGGGTAATATCAATACAGTAGGGCCTAATGAGGCTTTAATTATTTCAGGTGAGGCTAAAAATATTAGGCACTGAAATGTATTCATTGCATATCTAAAAATCTTATTCATTGTACTAATACTAGTAGTAGAACTGTAGTAGGCCTATTTAATTTATTAATGAATACCGCGGGTTACTACTCCAACTCGTGACCATTTGGGGCTCGCTGCATCAACCCAATATGAGTTTCCATCCAAATCTAGACGAGCCATAATCAAACTACCTACGCAATGTGTCATACACTTCGGACTTTATCGATGTAGTGGTACATTAACAGCTGAGAAATATAATCTTATAGTAGCTAACTTGAAACTTCCAAGTTGATTATTATGTTTCAGTTAAAACAATAAAATTTCAGATTATGTGGGCGTTTGTGTAAAATAATTGATATTGCATATTCGTTATATTCGGTTGTTATAATCCATAAAATTGGTTGTTATAATCCATAAAATCTGACGAAATAATGAAATTAAAAGCTTTATACGGTACAGACAATGTAGTACTAGTTTTTGCACCCTGTAATCTATCAAAATGACAATCTAGTTATTGAAAGTCTCACTGAGTAGTGGACGCGCTAACCGAAGCTGTCATTTCTAATGCACTTGAAGGATATTATCCCTGCTTCAAGGGTTATAACCACGTAATCATTCGAATGAAACCTACACCATTATACAGTACTGTGCTCAAGTCTTGGGCCACCCACTGAATTTCAAATTTTTCTGTCACTTTTATATTTAGGGGTAATTATTTGGCATTATCTTATCTGCAGAGACTATGCATTTCTATTTATGACAAAGCAAGCATGTTATTAAAAATATTTATGAAATTGAAATCTAGTTAAATATTTCCACTAAATATTTGGAAGTTATAGATTCAAATCCTAACTACTGCGATATTTTCTGTTGTGCATTTCGATGCACATAAAATGTGATATTCGTTAATGATATAAAATATATTTTTTGTTAATGATATAAAATTTGATATTATTCGTTTATGACATAAAATGTGATATTATTTGTTAATGATATAAAATGTGATATTATTTGTTAATGATATTAAGTGTGATATTATTTGTTAATGACATAAAATGTGATATGCATTAATGATATCAAATGTTATATTATTTGTTAATCACATAAAATGGCACGTGTTATTTAGGAGGATGTTGTGGCGCACAGAACAAGAAGATGGTGATCGGGGGGTGGGGCTGGGCGTGGTGGCTTGTCACTGACGTACAGCGGTATGTCACCCTCTGATAGATATTTGATGGCATCTTCAATACTCTTTATGTTACTTTAAATAATCTACATATTTCATGTAGGGGCATTAATAATAATAGTCTAGGGGTAGTATGTAAAAAGTAGATAACTACATACTGCATACTGCAGATGGAACGGTACTCCCTTGTTATACTCTATTATACTAAAGTTATACTTTATATATAAAAGTTATATTCTATATATAAAAGTTAAACTCTATATAAAAGCTGATGTTGCCCACTTTTCACTTGTTTTCTGAATACACCTAGACAACATCTATTATATTTGGGTTTTTTGAAGTTAGATAACTGTGGTTAGATTTTTCAGTCATTAAATAATTCTGTAGTTACATATGTTTCTCTGTAATTATATTACCCTTTAGTTGCATTAAGCTCATGTAATATTATTCTGTCATTATTATGTTGTAGTTATATTAATGTGCAGTTATATTACTCTGTCGTTTTATAACTCTGTCATTATATCACTCTGTAGTTATATTATGCTGTTATATTATTCTGCAGTTATATTATTTTGTAGTTATATTATTTTGTAGTTATATTATTTTATAGTTATATTATTTTGTAGTTATGTTAGTCGGTAGTTATATCACTCTGTAGTTATATCAATCAGCGGTGCACGGTCGTTTGTCACGCAGTCTGTCACTCGAAGTAATGACGCTGAATCCCGTGTGTGAACACGTCGAGACGCTCGAGGGTGTGCCACTCACGGTGACCGGTGTGGCACAGGTCAAGGTCATGACACGTAATATGGATGTGTTGCAGTCAGCATGCGAACAGTTTCTAGGTAAATCTGTGAGGCACATCGAGTCTGTTGTGTTGCAGACGCTCGAAGGACATCTTCGTGCCATCCTCGGTGAGTTTGGGCCATCTTCAAAGACTTTCAGCCATTATATGATGATCCATTATGTTGGATGAGTTACAAGAATTACTGGATGTCGAATAAGTTGGTCATGATGGATTGCGAGTTGTTGGCATAATTATACGTCAGATGAGTTGTAACATTGGCATTGTTTGATGTCGGCAAATTTCTTTTCTAGTTAATTCAATTTTTATATTGTAGCTTTTACGTACCTTCAAAAAGGTAAAGGTGACATTTTGGTGCTACTTTATAATTAAATGTCAGTTGCACGTACAGCATTGCCCTGTTACATCACTAAGATATGTTATAATAAACCATTCCACGACAAATCTTTCTCAATATTCAAGCACTAAAATCTTCCTCATTTCCTATTGTGGAAGGTGTGGAAAAAATCCCTGGTTTATGCTTGTTCGAACTCGCAACCTCTCTCATTCAAGGCAGTGCTTCTAACCACTGCACCACTGGCGCCAACAAATTTTATATTTTTATATTTCAAATTTATTTAATTTTATATATTCAACATTTTATACAAGTGATGTCGCAATAGAACTTGCCCTTATTTTTGTTGCGTAGGAACACTGAGTGTGGAAGCGATCTACCAGGACCGCGACCAGTTCGCTCAGCTCGTTCGTGACGTAGCGGCGACTGACGTTGTTAAGATGGGCATCGAGATCCTCAGCTTCACAATCAAAGACGTGTACGACGATGTTGAATATCTCGCATCACTCGGTCGAACGCAGACGGCGAACGTGAAACGTGACGCTGATGTCGGTGTGGCCGAAGCAAACCGCGACGCTGGCATAAAGGTCACGTCCATTAACGGTTAACATGGTCAATTATTCAATCATAAAAATCACATGCATGAACGGTCAACATCGTTAATTATTCAATCATAAAGGTCACGTGCGATAATGGTTAACATGGTCAATTATTCAATCATAAAGGTCACGTGCGTTAACGGTTAACATCAATTATTCAATCATAAAGGTCACGTGCGTCACCTTTAACATGGTCAATGATTCAATCATAAAGGTCACATGCATTAACGGTTAACATCAATTATTCAATCATAAAGGTCAC
>WURV02221349.1:0-10423 GCA_011762755.2 Epimenia babai
TAATAATAATAATAATAATAATAATAATGAAGCTTTATTGAGAGTGACGAATTATCCTTTGATCAATAATGACAAGATGATGTCGACGACACTTTACAATGTTACTGGCTAAAAACATATGTGCAATTTGAGGAGTACTGAAATGCCTGGTGGTTTTACAATTGTAAAAACTTGTACAATATACACACCACTTACGCTGATAACTAGTTTTAATCATGAAAAATTAAAAGTAAATATGTAACACAATGTGAACTAATAAAACAGATCAGAACAATGCAGTAAGTCTATGTATAAGCACGAGTGGAGATTCTTTGAGTTTTGACTTGAAGGTACGGTAAGTATAAAATCGAGCTGCGGTGAGGGAGCAGTTCCATCACACGAAAGCATCGCACCACCTATTGAGGCAGGTGAAACAGTCCCTTTGTTGTTTGGCATTAGCATGGCAGGTCTCCCTCAACCAAGCAGTAAACACTCCCTCATCCTTTCTGAAGAGCAGGTACTTACCGAGCACAAGGTATGCCTGTAAACCGCACCATGACCGTCTGGTTAAATAACGATGGGATAATAATTCATTAATAGAGCAATGGGATAATAATCGGATAATAATAACACGGCCAATTCCATTTGTGAAAGCTTCTTGAAAGTGTTAAGTTAGTCGAGCAGTGACGCGATAATCGCGATATAAACATTTGTAATGAGATTTCGATTTGGTCACAACATGGGACATACACTCACGGAAATTATTTTCTAATTTAAAGGAATGTTGATTTTTCTGCAAAACGGAGTGTAGTGTTTCATTTAATCTGCAGAAGTCAAAGCTTTCATTAATAAACAAAATTTACACACAGCCCATAAATGACTATTCAAATGAATCATGAAAGTAAATATGTGTTGTAACGCTTTATGTATTTAAAGATGTTTACAGACAGTCCTAAAACTAAATACATGTGTGTGTCTGCACTCTGCAGAATTTATAGATTAAAGTTGTCTTGAACTTTTTCATATTGTGAACCCTTATGAACAACCAGTATGACCTGACTTTCCCCACATACGTAATCAATTCCAAATTTGTCAAAATAATCCATTCAATCATACATTTTATTCTGTATACTAGAGCATATTATCAATTCTAATTCCATCTCACATATTCATATATTCAGATTTTCTCACACACCCGAGTCTAAAAAATACACTCCTCAGTTCTTCTGACCCACTAAAAAAGGTTCACAACTTCCATGGGGAGGGGGACCCATAAGCAACTTGTTGAAAGGACATGATATGAACAGCATCATCATAAATATGGTAGCGTATAAACACATCAAGTTTTGACATAATTTACCATGAACATCATTACATTATCTCTTACTGCATTTAGTTTACATACATCAACATCTATCATGATAATCAAGCTATCTGGCAACATTTTTCTAGAGGACCTCTAGTAAAGGTTGCCATTGCATGTCCTTGAGCAGTGATGATACTATGCCGGTTCTCTACTGAAATTGTGTTTCACAAAATGACTAGCTTTTCATTGCATGATAATGCTTCGTTTAGAAATACAATAAAAATAATACTAATAATATGCAGTATCATTCATAGAGGCCAAGATGACGCCAATGACACTTGGTAATATTATCGCAATCTAGAGGTATGTATTACTATTAAACAATGTATAGAGAAATTAAAGGAATTAAAGTCTGTCTCAGAGTGGAGGGGTCGAAGATCATGAATTCCGTTTTATAAAACAAAATGACAACTTGCAATGATGCAAGAAAAAATGTAAAGGTGAAAAGAGGTGAAGTTTAAAATAATATGGCAAAGCCGATACCATCCCAGTCTCAAATCACGAGCAGGTGGGTAATAGCATTAATTACCAACATCAAAGTGAAGTGGTTGATGCGTCTCAAGGTAAGAATGGCGAGACCTTCAGCCAGAAGACGATGTTATTCGACCGAATCAATATTTCGTAAGTGTAATAGCTAACAAGGTCAGCAAAAAAACTTGTATTTTCAAGTAGAGTCTCAACGGATAAATCATTTGTAGATCTGTAATGAATTCAAAGTCTTGTAATTGTTATTGGGACATTAAAATGTAGAACCCTGACATACGCATTTTCTATTTTTGGCTCACTAAGTGTGTATAACTGCTACAAGTGGTGAGCATGCGATATTCGGTAAATTAGATGAGTGACAAGAAATTTATAGGAAACATTATCTAAAAATAATGATAATAATTAATACAATACAATATATTAAATACCATCTGAGTTTATAATAAATGTTTCTATGCCTGTCCGAGATCAAAAAAAATTTTTCAACAATATTAGAAAATGTCAGTATATATATGAGATGTCCCTTGTATGAAACAATAGTATTCCTCACAGCTAATTATAAAATATTGAAAACCAATAAAAATATACGTGATTGCAATAATCAGTAATAGCTCCATAATGTGCACCTTATCATATCCAAAAGATCTGAGTCTTGCACCCAATGTTGGACCGATACCGGCCAACTCCTCCACATTTTTATTTCCCATCGGCTCGCACACAAAATTTCTATGTTTCTGTGATGTTGAATACATCTTTACAGTCAATCACTGAAATGAAGGCACAATATAACCCTCGTCTGTATTAGCTGGTGAAGGAAATGTCAAAATACATTAAGAGCATAATGAAATAACAAATAGATAAAATATATTATAACATAAGTTGATTTATACGGTATGAATGTATGTAACAACAGGCTGGGTATGACACTGCTGTCCCGGCTCTCATTGGTCTAGTTTTCGACATGGTATTTACTAAACTGAAACAGTTATACTAATAATTTATGCGATTTATAAGATGACCGAAGAATACCACAGCAAGATACTCGGTAATTTCAATTGTGAAACTGTTATCGAACGTTCTAGGAAGATGGGGAAAACGGGTTTGTTTATCAATCAGAACAAGGGGTCTGTCTGTATTAAACATGAGCTCGATAATCACTGGGTATCTGTGAGAATATCATGGTTCAATAAATTTATATTGAGGTCACCACAAATGAATAAATTTTGATCCATTACAATATTCAGAAATATCTCAAACCCCTGGCAGAAGTGACTGCTAGCGGTATTTGGAGGTCTATAAAAGGAGCTAAAACAAATTATTGTTGTACTAGTTGTCTTTGAGGTCACCATAACAACATCAAACACATCTTCTGACGAGATGAGATCAGAACTTTTTATTGTGGGATACGCAGTAAAATTCATAACGAGGTAATGAAAAACCAATTTCTCTCGTCACTTGGTCAAGACTTCGATATTGCTATCACAGGCACGGTATATAGTCTTAAGGTATTTGTTGAATATTTTAAAAATCAAAATTTAGACTGCGACAACTGAAGTGAAATAATTATATTTGTGCCTGTTGTATTGAATCTCTTTCTAAGTAGTTACTTTCATTGGCAATCTGTTTTTAAATTTATGTATAGGTCAATATGAAAAGCGCACGCTCACCATACCACTACATAGAGATATATACACCCTCACTCACCATACCCACTACATACAGATGTATATACACGCACACTCACCATACCCACTACATACAGATATATACACGAACATTCACCATACCCAATACATACAGATATATACACTAACACTCACTATAACCACAACATACAGATATATACACGCACACTCACTATACCCACTACATACACGCACACTCACTATAACCACTACATACAGATATATACACGCACACTCACTATACCCATTGGTCATATTAACCACATTAATATAGCTTTGTATATGGGCCAGGATGGCCCACACAACAATTACCTTGGTGAGCAGCCTATAAATACATACATACCTACAAGTCTAAGGAACTATCTAAAAGTATAACAATGAAGATAGAGGGCAACACCTTTTATATAGACTATAATACTTATTGTTATATAATTCTTTTGTCAGTTTTTCTCGTGTTTTCATTGGACAGCTGTGCTCTACCGTCTGTATATATACAGGTCTAAGTTGTAATTCCACCTTAATCACCTGATGAAGCATAGTGTTTATGCGAAAGCTTGTGATCAATAAACCAGTTAGTGTATATAGAAGATGTTGCCATTAATCTTCTAAGTTACTATCAATTAGACTTAACGCAGCTAGCCACCCATATATCTATATAACAATGAAATGAACCAAACGGCGCAACACCCTGTTAACGATATCTTATAAGTTATAATCGATCGGCGATATCTAGTTATTAATTAGTCATCTTCGTGCTAAATATGAACAAATACCTGCGTTATTGTAGAAGACTTTACGTCCGGAGACTTCGGAGTTAACGGCAACGACGATGCTTTCTTAATCGAGGAGACAATTTCTTGTAAACTGTGACCGTTCGACTCAGTTACTTTCGACATCGGTAGCTTCTTGGAAAATGAAAGTTAGAGTCGAATTCTCCGCCTTCCCAGTGTGAGAAAAAGCATTGTTCTAAGCTAGTCACCGCCCGAACTATCCCCGCTGCCCCATAATCCTGATGCCACGATTGCAAGTGAACCATAATCGGCTTTATTATTATTCTCCATTTTCGCTAGACTGTTCTCTGTACCTCCAAGAGCGGTAAGCGCCATGAGTCCCTATTGATCAGAAAATCGAATAGCCTTGACAACAAAATAGTGACTGGTGACGCATGCGCATAACTCGGGACACGCGTACATCTCGAATGTAATTTTCCCATTGGGTACTTTATGTTGTGTATACCTTACTGCTAGTGCTCGTATGGGATTGTGTACGGTCGCGTTTGTGTCCGTTTGACTCGACTAATGTACGTTCCATCGTGGTTATGTATAGTCCCGGTCACGCAATGATCTGCACCGGGCATTACCACCCCGAGACCTGAATCTACATAAACATCACAACCACTAAAACACTACTTCTAACTTTAAAAATTCAGTGTGGCCAGTCCAATTAAAATTTGCCAACTTAGTTCATGTGAAGTAAAATGTTAGTACTATATCAGTATATGGGTTGGCTTAGTTTAGCCCTGAATGGTCAACATGTTCTCTTCACGCGTCAACAAGATCCAAGCTCTCCAGCAAATCAATTACATTTGTATTCAAAATGTATTATACATATATTTTAGTGTATTATATTATATGGGTGATCCTTAAGTTTTGAATAGCACATTTCATTATTCCATCTAGCAATACATATCGATATTATGTTGCACACATAATACATAACTTATACATAATATATATAGTCTATATACCATCCCGGACATTACACGTATACATCCAGCTCCAGCCAAAAAGTAACGCCAAATCGGCAAATGACCGCAGTGCAAACCACATAGTGTGGGCAGCAGTGGACTTTCGTTCATGTAGGCCACTGGTTTTGAATGCCAATTGCTTGCCAATCCATTCCGTACTCTTTGCAAAATGTGATGGATAACTATATGTATAGTAAGGACGTGTTATTGGAAAATCAAGAAAGAGCGTCATTAGTATAAGAGACAAAACAGATATAAAAGTCGTATGAAAAATCCATGTATAACAGCTCCGCAAAGAGTAACACCTCCGCAAAGAGTGACCCTGACAGCTGGTGTAGGTACTGGTCATAATGATGGGAAAACATCCATGTCAGGGGGAATGATCAATGTTAATAAAAAATACAACACAATGACTTCATGAAAATGAATTTATTTTTCCTTCTCGCCACACTATATAAATATGAAGTCTTGAGAGGGACATGTGCTGCACTAGTTGAATCCTGCAAGATTATCTGAAAACAGAAACAAAATATTGTCTAAGCTAAAAAATTTTGTATGTTTATATACTACACAATGCACAACAGACAGCGCACAACGTATCATTACATTTCTCTAAGAACACTCGATAGACCAAAGCAATCTATTACATCTCTCTAAGTACACTAGATAGACCAAAGCTCGTGGTAACGTTAACCCCATACAAGAGGCCCAAAAGGCCTCAAGATGCCCACATGAAAAAAAGAGAAAAAAGGGGGGAAAAGAGTGAAAAAAAGGGAGAAAAGAGAGAAAGAAAAGAGAGAAAAAAAGAGAAAGAAAAGAAAGAAAAGAAAGAAAATAGAGAAAAAAGAAAGAAAATAGAGAAAAAAGAATGAAAAGAGAGAAAAAAGAAAGAAAAGAGAGAAAAAAGAAAAGAGAGGAAAAAGAGAGAAAAAAGAGAGAAAAAAGAGAGAAAGAAAAGAGAGAAAGAAAAGAAAGAAAAGAGAGAAAAAAGAGAGAAAGAAAAGAAAGAAAAGAGAGAAAAAAGAGAGAAAGAAAAGAGAGAAAGAAAAGAGAGAAAGAAAAGAGAGAAAAGAGAGAAAGAAAAGAGAGAAAAGAGAGAAAGAAAAGAGAGAAAAAGAAAGAAAAGAGAGAAAAAATAGAGAAAGAAAAGAGAGAAAAAAATAGAGAAAGAAAAGAGATAAAGAAAGAGAGAAAGAAAAGAGAGAAAAAATAAAGAAAAGAGAGAAAAAATAAAGAAAAGAGAGAAAAAATAGAGAAAGAAAAGAGATAAAGAAAGAGAAAGAAAAGAGAGAAAAAAGAGAGAAAAAAGAGAGAAAAAAGAGAGAAAAAAAGAGAGAAAAAAGAGAGAAAAAAAGAGAGAAAAAAGAGAAAAAAGAGAGAAAAATAGAGAGAAAAAAAGAGAGAGAAGAAAAGAGAAAGAAGGGGAAAAAGAGAGAAAAAGAGATGAAAAAGAAATAAAAAGCCAAAGCGATCTGAAATAACCCTTTACGATACTGAAACAAGGCAAGAGGCCAAAAAGTCCTGACAATACCCATTACTATACTAAAACAAGACTAGAGGCCAAAGAGACCCGATAATGGCCATTACCATACAGAAACAAGACAAGAGGCCAAAGAGATCTGACAGTACCCATTACAACACTAAAACAGGACATGAGGCCAAAGAGACCTGACAGTACCCATTACCTCACTAAACAGAAGACCAGAGACCTGACAATACCCATTACGACACTAAAACAAGAATATACATATATGTGGAAAAGACCTAGGCTAGAATCACATCTAATTGCCAAAACAGAGATGCCCTCAACAAATCTGAATATCTGACAAATGGCAGACCTTCGCACTAAGCTGACATGGAGATGGTTTTCCAATTAAAAAGTCGATAGAAATTACCCCCCTTAGCTCCCATGGCGAGATGCTGAACAACTCTAAAAGATACTAACCCAAGGGCAATATCCACCAAATGGCAGACCCCTGCGATAAGCGGTTATTGAAAAAATTTTTTCAGAAAAAAATACGAACATCGGCATAAGTTACTTCCCTTAGGTGCAATAACGATACACTGAACAAATCTAGAAAAAACCAATCCAAGGACAATATTTGCCAAATAGCAGATCTCTGCAGTAAGCGGTTCTTAAGAAGATTTTTAAGGAAATATTAACAACGGCAAAAGTTCCTTCCCCTAGCTGCGATGACGATACCATGAACCAATCTAGAAGAGACCATCCCTAGAGCAATATTTGCCAAATGGCAGACCTCTGCGATAAGTGGTTCTTGAGAAGATTCTTTTAAGAAAATGTTAACATCGGACGGATGGACCGATGGACGGACAACGGCCAAACTCCGATCAGAAAAGCTCACCGACCATGAGCTCAGGTAAGCTAATAGAGTACAAAAGTCATACGTCTCGGTACCCCTGGTAACGGACTTCCGGTTCCTTCCGATGAAATAATAATTGCAGCGCCATTGTTTTAACATTGTAATTGATTTCCTGGTTTTATTCATTGCATTTATAATGTTTCAAAGTGATTTTAAGCACCACAAATGGTACACTGCTTTGCACCTGGATGTAATCATAAATCGCAATCTAAAACATGTTTTCCGTTTTTCAGTTTCCCTAGTAAAATGAATGATTGCAAAAATTACAAGCGGTGGCTTCGACTCATTCAGTGAGTGGATAATTTTAGTCCGTGGATATTTTGTAGTTTCATTGTGGTTCCAGAATTAAGTCAAAGGTTATTTCACATATGTAGCATAGTATACAACAAATAAGCCAGCATTTAGTATATACTCTACGAATTTATAACGCACTTACCAACTTTTGGAATGCAGTTCTAGCTAACTGGGGAGTTAACTCGATATA
Source organism: Epimenia babai (assembly GCA_011762755.2). Taxonomy (NCBI): domain Eukaryota; kingdom Metazoa; phylum Mollusca; class Solenogastres; order Cavibelonia; family Epimeniidae; genus Epimenia; species Epimenia babai. Next base: position 8,129 of record WURV02221349.1, read on the forward strand.
ATTAAAAAATCTCACAGTATTCAGAAACATTTGGATTTTTCTGACTAATCAATTGTAACAGAAATAAATAAATAGAATGGTTGACTAATCCTTATAAGTTCTCAACGTTATACAGCCATTTATACTTAATTCACATGGTAATGGGTGTAAAGTTGTTAACAAGATATGATTCAATTTCGGATTAAATATTCCAGAATGCAGTCATAATTCTTTACGGACTTCTTTTCTTCTTACTTAAAACGTATTAGTACCTACATCTAGTTCGATCCGTACGACTATGTACCGCAATGACACCAGTATATATTCTAATGCTATCCCTAACCCTAATCCTATGGCGGATCGTTCTAGTTCACTGCGCCCTACATCCTTTGAACCGTTAATACTATTTGTTTACAGTCGTGATGACAGAGAGCCAGGTGACAGTGCCAGGATCTGCAGTTGCCACTTTCGGGATCGCAATAAAGAACATGGCCCTGAAATATTCCAGTGGAATGCAGGGAAGCTTTTGGATGAGCCAAGTCGCCCGACTAAAAAAATTAAAACAACTCACAGTGACAAGCGGTACTCTTGCAAGCTCAAGTGGGGCTGTCCCGCCACAACAGCCAGTAATCATTCCACAAAAAACACCCAGTGAGATCAATGAGGATATTCTGGCTGCTGAGCTTGATATAACAGAGCGCGAGTTATCCAAACATATACAAAAAGAGGCCTACTCGCGAGCACACTATACAGTGTATTCACTTGGGGAAAATGTTCTCTGTTTGGAAAGTGGAATATCAACTAAGGAGTTGTTTAAAATAATTGTAGAATATGTCGAGAAGTTTAAGGCAAAGATAACTTACTTTGCAGGCTGGACAGTCGAAAGCATCGCCTTAGAAGATCAAGTATTCATAACATTGAAGAAATTGAGGCAAAATTACACTAACCTTCACTTGGCTCAATTATTTTCTTGTAGTGTGGCCACAATTTCTAATATAATCCTAACATTTATACACAATATCCATGAGCTGTTATTCAAGACAGTCATGACATCAATGCCATCACGTAACAAAAACAAACTGTATTTGCCATCTTCCTTTTCTCGATACACCAGTTGCCACATTATTATCGACTGTACTGACATTGATATTGCAACCCCGACCCTCATGAGTCAACAAAACCTGACATACTCTAGTTATCGAGGCATGAATTCATTTAAAGTATTGGTTGGCGTCGCTCCGAATGCAGTTATCACGTTTGTAAGTAAGCTCTATCCGGGATCTATTTTGGATAAAGAAATAACACGTCAGTGTGGTCTACTCAATCAGCTACAACCCGGGGACTTCATCTTGGCTGATAAGGGATTTCTTATACAAGATATTGTGCCGAAAGGGGTCTCAGTAAACATCCCACCCTTCCTGCACCATGGCAAATTGACAGAGAGTGAGGCAAAATCCACCAAATCTATTGCTAAGTGTAGGATCCATGTTGAGAAAGCGAATGCACGACTGAGGCAGTACAAGATCCTCACCTTTCTTCCTCCATATCTAAGACCTCATGTAGATGAGATCTTTCAGTTATGTGCTGCCCTCATTAACTTGCAAAATCCCTTGATAAAGGAGTGTTGCGAAGATATGGAGTGTGAATAGCTTAGACATAATTTCTGTGGATATTCACTTAGCACCTCAATAATAAAGTGTAAAATGTGTCCTTGAGAATGATATAAAATTATTTTGTATTATTCCAACATGAATTTACGCTATTTACACATAGGAACTATAGGCCAACTGCGGCCATGTACTTAACAAAAAATTTACCACATGTACCAATCGCGCAGTGACTAATAGAGGCATACGCTTGGATGAAAGTTTTCTGGTAGGAGCCTCACCTGTTGGACTTATTGGTGATATTGTGTTTTAAAGATTAAATGTCCAAACAAAGAGAATTGATAATCTTTGTACCTTATTTTGTCTGTGTCAGAGTGAAGATGGAATTTACCACTTGCTAAATGAATATTAAACAGGTTACAGTTAGGTTACAATTAGGTTATAGCTCACAATTAATCAGACGTGGCAATATATTATTAAAGTAAAAATCATGAAAAACAGTTAGTTGTTCCCTATAATTTGGATCTCTGTTCACAGATACAATGGCGAGATCCTTTAGAGTCCACACAACAAAAAAAACAATGTGTACGCCGTGTAAGATGCATATGCCCTTGTACTTGGTGCCAATATACTAATACTAATACTAATAATACTAATACTAATAATACTAATACTAATAATACTAATACTAATAATACTAATACTAATA
>WURV02221360.1:0-10423 GCA_011762755.2 Epimenia babai
AATCAAATTGTGTGTTAACCACATAGGCTAGCTTTGTAAAGGGTCATAGATTGGCCCACACAACGATTACTTCGGTAATCAGCCTATAACTAAATAAAAAAAAATAAAAAATATTAAATTCACTAATTCAAAAAACAACTCAACATTAAACTTACTGTAAAACTTACAAGGTCTCGATGAGTTCAATTCGATACACAATAGAGGTAATGCCTGAACGTTACCGTGACAACAAAACTGGTATCGATGACAGTAACGGACACAAACATACTGATGTAAGAATGTCTCTAAAGCCTGAGTGCGAGCCTTGATGAAAGTCGGATGGAACGATCGCGCGATTGTCTTGGGCGGGAGGATTGGTGTGATCCTGCCAATGAAATGCAGAACTACGATTGAAAACGCACGTATACGAATAACTTGACCCAGTAGACATTAATTTTTCGGTTTCGAGTTCCGACGTTGACCGGCTTATGAGCCACCATTTTGTGGTAGTATTTTTACTGTACTGACAAACGCGATCACTTGAGTCACGTGTTGAATACTCGTATATCATTGGATGAGCGTGCGCGAGAAATTGCGAGAACACAGCACGGCTCTAATGCCATATTTCTTACAACTATTTGTGATTTCTCGCAAATATTGACTAGCGCAAGAAATTTTTGAAGCAAGAAATATCGCAATGTAAATGCCCTATAAGGCTAAACCATGCGACCCGTAACCACAGGCTGGCTGTGTGGAGGGCTAATAATTGCCTACACAACAGCGTAATCCTCAGTGGATGGTTACATTGTACGACGCCAGTGGTGTAGTGGTTAGAAGCGTTGCCTTTCATGCTAGAAGTTGCGAGTTCGAACCGGCACAAACCAGGGATTTTTTCCCGCGCCTTCCACGATAGGAAATGAGCAAGATTTTCGTGCTTGAATATTGAGAAAGATTCGCCGTGAAATGTTTTATTATAAAAATATCTTAGGCATGTAACAGGGCAATGTTGTACGTGCGACTGACATTTAATTATAAAGTAGCACCAAAACCTACGTTATGTACATTCAGACGGTTTTCTTATCATCACGGTATTAATTTAAATCAGTCGTCGAACAATCAGTAATAATTCGAGCATTTAATGTGTATGAATCAATCTCACAATGCTGGGTGGTGCTGCTTTAATCTTTTCCTCAACCAACAGAATTCCGAATAGCGACGCCGAATGTGCGACTCCGCCACAGAAAATATCTGGTCATTTGTCTGCAATATTGCAAAACTGTCATGTCAGCGAGGACACACTGTCACATCGTCTAAAATGGGAAGAGAAACTGGAAATACACAATTACTGCTCAAATATTGCTACAAGAGTAAATTTAATGTGATGGTAACGGAGCCAATGCGGTTCAATGAATAGCTGGAGGGAAGTGCACAGAAAGAAACCTATACGTCTGATGGAACTCGAACCCACCACCTCTAAATCACCGGTCTGGTGCTCTGCACTAAATTTTACTTTTACAGTGACCAAAAAGTGTAGGGCGCTGGCAGTTTGCGAAACACCGATATCGATTAATAGATTGGTTTTTTTGCAAGAACTCAGAGAATTGAGTGAAACCTACGTAGTGTACCGATAAGAAATACTAAATCTTTCATACAAGACAAGTATAAACAGAGGCATTGCATGAAAATTACTGACGTACAAACTCTCCAGTAGATTGGAAATTCAGGCTGCAGGAATATCGGCTTATTGCCCATTTGCGTAACCGCATGCAGTTTTTAGTTTTACTGAAACTATACCATATATAAAATAATTATATTCGCCTGGTAAAATAACACTTTCAGTTTTGGCAATCGCACAAGAACTGTCTGTGGACAAGAAAGTGAAAGAATAAATAATTACACTTAATTCCGGTAACCTTATATTTTGCCTATATTTAATATTTTCACAGCCCACTTGGATTGGTCCTCCCTGGGCATCTCAATGCCGAATCTTGCATATCCAATTGATCGCTTTGGGCTTCATGTCGGAATGTATGCTCATTATAAAATTATACGAATTTACTTGAGACGGCTCTACCCCATTGACGGCAAACTACCATATGGAAATCATAGTACTTCGTATAATGTGATAAGAGGCAGGATTACTAAATTTGAAATCAGGTCATAACATAAAAGTATGAATTTAAGATGGCCAACAAACCGTGTATCGGTCATTTAATATTTATGTCATGAGGTTTACCGATTGATATCTCAACTCAACTCAAACTCCAAATGTGGGAGGGAGAACCAGGAGCATTTGGTAACCATAATGTAATTGAACGCCCCGAATATCTAAGTAACAAATATAAAATGGCTGCTTTAAAATCTGGCTACATGTCGATAAAGATCCCAATAACAATAGATTTTTGTAAATCTCGTATCTGTCCCAAAAGCATATCTTATAATATTTGCTTGTTCAGAGATTTGTAATAGTTTATATCCGGGTCATCTCCTCATTCAACGAAACCCCGTGATTAATGATAACAGAAAGTGTAACTGCGAAAAACCCTAGATAAAAACCAGGATGATTAAATTATATCGTTAAATTTATTTTAAATGAGGGGATTTACCATTTTTGCACAATTATCTTCCGGAAATTTTGTCATAAATAAACGTGTAAACGCATAGATAGATGGCCACTATCTCTCCCCTTATCTCCTCATCCTATGGTTAAATGACCAACTATTATAGTACATGGCCATTATTACCTGCCCCTTATCTCATGATCTTATGGTGAAATAATCAAATATTACAGTATATGGCCATTATTACCTCCCTTGTTCTCATATTATGGTAAAATGAGCAACTATAACAGTACATGGCCATTATTACCTCCCCTTTATCTCATCATCTTATGGTAAAATAATCAACAGCTATTACGGATTTAGCGGAGTGTGTGATGTATAAATGCCGCATGTAGGAGTTGGAACCAGTGGCATGAATGAACAGAGTTCGAAAGTATGAATAGCTTGAAAGTTTGCAAGTTTAAACATGGTTTTTTGCACACCATAATAAATGTAGCAAATCGATTTGTTTAATCCTGTGTTAACCACAGCTTACATCGGAGAGTTTAGTAAAGGGCCGATGATGGCCAACACAATGGTTACATTGGTAATCGGCCTATCGCGAACTACCTAACCGAAATACACTTGACTTCTATAGACACAACAGTATTTACGCAATATTATCATTTCCTGATAAATGTACCACGCTACCTTAATTACAATCTCGTATGTGGTGAATTTCCGCAAGGTCGCGCAGAAATCTGCTTCCGTTCCTGAAGATGCGTTGCACACTGTCAAATCCACCGAAACCTCCGACATATTGCACTGTGAAACGATGAATCTACAAAGGAAACCGTCCAGTCAGTCTTGTTGAAAAGTGTGTGCGCGTGCCCAAATAAATATAGGTCAACATAAAAAATATACAATATATATATCTATATATAGTAAAATTAAAAAGACTCCTGTGATAAGTGGTTATTGAGACGGTTTTTTAAGAAAAAATACGAACATCGGCAGAAGTCACTTCCATTAGTTGCAATAACGATACCATAGACAAATCTAGGAGAGACCAACCCTATGACAATATTTGCAAAATGGCAGACCTCTGCGATAAGCGGTTCTTGAGAAGTTTTTATTAAAGAAAAAAATATGAATATTGGAGGAAGTTACCTCCCCTAGCTGCGATGACGATACCATGAACAAATCTAGAAGAGACCATCCCTAAAACAATATCTGCCAAATGGCAGACCTCTGCGATAAGAAGCTCCTGCGAAGATTTTTTAAGAACATGTTAACATCGGATGGACGGACGATGGACAAACTCTGATCGGAAAAGTTCACCGAGCATAAGCTCAAGTGAGCTAATAAGGGGGAATAATTCAAAAATGGGGAATGGAAGAAACAATTAAGATGCTTGAATATAAATAATGAACAAGCGCTGCAAAATATACAAAAACTTAAAAAAATACGAAACTACAAAATAAACAATTAAACAATTTGAAATTGACTGAATAAGGAAGGAAATCACCTTAACTAACAGTGAATCAGTATATTATATTATGTCAAAAAACCACAAAGGTGAAAATCAGATAAATCAGAGTTTATACTAGACATAAAATTGCATTTACATTGATGTATAATGTATTAGACAGCAATGCTATTGATACATTGAAAATCAAATATATCCCATTATGTGTATTTAATTTCATATCGTTTGTTATTACTAGATAAAAAAATTATAGCTTTACTGTCAGCTTTTATTAATATGGACCTGTGGATGCTGGGATAGATACGTATATGGAAACTGAGCATTATGTAAAGCTAAAGAAATTTTTTGAGAATTTTTATCTGAAAATATTCAATTCTCATAATTCCTGGATGATACAATTTAACAAAGTGAATAACAGAATAATAAAGAGATGTAAAAACAATAAATGACATCAGATTTTATTATAAATGGATAACCAAAGCGGGTATGTTGCTTACTAATTCATTAGGTTTTTAATAAAATACAATGTGTAGGTATTCGGACTTAATTATCGCTTCCTGATGCTGATACTGGAGTGATAGGCTAATTCAGTAAGAGAGTTATGGTAAAAGAATCGCTTGCAAAAATCATAACCATTGAGAAATTAAAACAAACATCATTAAGAGCTTATTGCGCACTTTAACCAGAGTTTAGGGAAAACGTGTCTGACAAGTGAATCACATGATACAGACATGATAATAAGCAGACCAGGTTAGCTCAGTTGGTAGTGTGCCAGCCTACAAACAACACAGTGGATGGGTCAATTCCAACATCAATCGAGTTGTTCGATTGTTTTCTGGGACAAGGTACGTTATCCTAGTTGCAACACAAATTAAAATGTTCTAGGAAAGTATATTAGGGAGTGGCATGCTGCCGCTTGTTATAGAGCAGCCCTTTTCCAATGACTTGTTGTAATTAGACATTTGGCCAGGCGCGCAAGCGGCTTTAAAGATTGTGATCGCCCAAGTGCTGAATTCGCGCAGCGAGCATTGTTGCACTTTACGTATAACTGTCACACTTGCTGTTTTTACTGTTGTATGAATGTGACATGAGACTTAACAAATAACATTAATAAAGTGTCAAGTGGCACACGACGAGATGCTGATGATGTTGACAATGACACTCCCCGACAGTCACATACCACTCACGAGAAAGCTACCTACTAACGTAGTCGTTGATCGATTGGAAATTTTACGATTGCCGCTAAATCTATAGGCATTCTTTAATATAAACTTACCTCTTCACTACGTCGTAGCGGAGACGACGACAAAAAATGTGACTAGATAATTAAAAAGACTAAAAATGCAACCTAATTATTAATCGATTTAGGTAACTTTTTCCTTCAGACCGTCACACACACAGGACATGATGACACAATGAAAAGATAAGTTTTTAGACTCAGCCGCGAATCGTACGAAAACTGCAAAATTTAGTCGAGTTAAAATACAAGGGTAAGCCTGATAAAGAAAATAAGAAAATAACCTCTCTTCGTAAGCACATTTATAAATAACTTCAATTATTAGTCTAAAAGTTCACAGTCAAGTTTTCATTGGTAGTTCCAAATTTAATTGGTAACCATTTCATTCACATGACGGTTACTGTATTTGATATCGATAAGTGCAGAGTGCAGTGGTTACTTACATGCCGAACACTGTTTTTGGTTTAGTATGACTGTCTTTATTATATTAACGAGGATACATTGATAACATACCACATTAATTCGTGACAAGATCGAGGCTGACCTAATTTAGAATACCAAATTGCTCTTAGTATTAATAGATTGGATACCTTGTTTCAAAAGCGAGTAAACAAAATAGTCAATAAGCGAATACATCAATAGATGTATAAATGAATAGATAAATAGGCGAATGAAAATATGAAGCAGGGAACCCACATCAATACAAATTTTGTCGATAAACAGCCAAACAGGGAAATATTGCTCATTGCATACGAATATTATTATTTATTATTATTTAATGTGGCTTTCTTTTATGCAATATTCTATATATATATGTACACACATGTTGGCCACATTAAATACATAGGCTACTAATGGAGCACGTCACAATAAATACTGCGATCTAACAGACTGACTATTGTAGATTAGAATTTTATGAGGTTTACTATGCATACACGAGAGAATACTAAAGTTCATTTTTGGATGAATTCCGAATCAAAACGAATCTGTAACTTCGCAGGAGAGATGCACAGAAGAAACCTATACCCCTGATGGGTTTTTTCACATCCATAGACAGAAATCTTAAGATTACAGTACCGTTACGCTTGCGTGAAATAGTCGAATAGTCCATTATAAACCAGACTAATAAATTATGAGAGAAAAACAATACGTTTATGGGAATAAGAGAGCTATAAATATCCTGGAAGTAAACGGATCAGAGAAACAAAAGTGAATGTCCAGTATCCTTTGCAATCAACTTATGTTTTCACGCGGCAGAATCAAAGAAACAATAATCTTTTCTCTTTAACCCGTTCATGCCTATTTCAGTTATCTTGCAAGTTGACATGAATCAAGGGTTTACCTAAGAGTTGATGTTGGTAGATTGTCGATAACTAACCTAATGACCCATCCTCTGATGTAACCGCTATCCTACTGGGATACTGCACTGGTATGAACTGGTTTGAACCCCGTCACGCTTGCCTAATTTCATCACTCAGACCATCACTTCCCTCCACTCCCATTTTCCAATAAAAAGCGCGCATATCTGCTTGGAGAACATAATCCGATACGTCATAAGAACCACATTAGCTACCCCCATTAACATCATGTAATATCGCAGACATCCTCTTGCGTCTGATTGATTGGTTAGTCACCTGACACCGTCGTTCACTATGGATAGGGGGCAGCCAATCAACATTTGTGGATGAAATTAAATGAAACTTATTGATTTATAGTGCCCTTTTAACATATGGCTATCAAACACGCTTTACAAATTTGCAGTTACTATGCTTATTATTACTACTTAACTAGACATGCAGTTCAAAATCGAACTTGGTAATAAATGAGTCGAAAATATGAGACATAGCCTATACAGTAACATCACAGATGAAGGAAATGAGTGACATGGGATGAGTGGAGGAAAGGAAGAAATTACCGAACGAATCGTAAACACTTTGTGTCATATAACCATGCAAATTCTGGCCTATTGAAAATCTGTGGTGTGCTTCAAGGCTCGACTTAACGTCCATCTTTATTTTGTATATAAACAATGTTTGCAATGCATCTAAAGTTCTACGTGTTCTTTTTGCCGATGATACTATTTTTTATAGTGGTGGCTCAGCAGATGAGATAAGTGAAATTGTCAGTCGTGGACTTAGTGTAGGCTACTAAAACACTGGTTCCAATCAAATAAACTTTCACTAAATATCAGCAAAACCAATTTTGTGTTTTTTTTTGTTGGAGAAAAAGGGGACGCTTTTGTATTAATTTGAAAATTGATGAATTTAAAATTGAAAAAATTACCTATACGAAGTATCTATGTGTGTATATTGATGATACTGATATTCTTGAGACTGCAAAATAGGTGCTTAAGAAGTATTTTTTCCTCGCCACGCACCTTTTCCACTCTTCTATGAGCCTATTCTCTGTCCTGCATCACTCAATGTTAGACGCAAATACTTTCTCTGTGAAATTTATAAGTTAATCAATAACATATCACCATGATTACATACTAACTTCTCATACATCTCTTCTATAAATTAGTCACTTCGTTCCATATCTCATAACAACATCCCCATTCCTCGTATGAAAAAAGCAATAAGTCAACGTGCTTCAAGGTATCTTGGTCCCTAACTTTCACTGAACTAGATAACTCCATTAAAACGGCGCCCCACTCTTCCTACTTTTAAAGAAAAACAAACGTTTAAAGCTTTCCCTATTCCATTCAGCTACTGATGCAAACTGACCACAATCTGCGATGTCGTGTGTGGTTATTGTGTATGGTGCTTATATCTGTGTATATGTATGTGTGTGTATGTATGTATGTATATGCCAATGTATGTATATATGTTGGGTATTGATGTGTATGTGAATGCGTATGTGTATGTATGTGTGCACGTTATGTGTGTGTCTGTGTAGGTATGTATGTGTATATGTATGTACATAAGTACGTCCGTCTGCTGCGGCGGCGGCCTTTAGGCATCAAGGGATGAAACATGGTAAAAGATAACACAAGCAAGTCACTAAAAACTTAAGAAAAGGCAGTAGGAAAAAGGAAAGTTTTAAGTTTACATTTAAAGGTCTGTACATTGACTAATTTGTGATGGAAGAGAATTGAAAGGAATTGGCAAAGCGACTGCTGTGTAGCTTGTGTTTTTAAATAAAATTTATATTTTATACGCTAATTTTTTTATATGCCTATTATTATTACGTGGATAGCACAAAACAGATGTAAAGTGCGACTGGGAATGCACTTGGTGTATTGAAGTAGCACTATAATCACCGTATTTATTATTATTATTTTTCGAGTAACTCACATTTCGTGTAATAGTAGCTGTTGTCTATCAAATATACCCAATATCGTTATTTCATAGCCTTCCGTCAAAAATGGGAACCCACACCTCCATACAATTAAGAGGTGACTGTATTTACTGCGAAGACTCAGGGAGGTGCCTCAACAGTTTATATCAAGCAATAATGAATTTGTACCACATATAAACTGAACGCATCTACCTTCGTGTGGTCATCAGCCGAAGGAGACTTCATATGCAACAAAGTATTATAAATTGTTAATGAAATAATGTGAACAAGTCACCGGTATTGGTAGTGTATTATTTTTATTCGAAACAATGTATGACCCATGTACACGTTTTCAAATACTGTATCTCGTAACAAGCAGACAAAAAATGAAAAGAAAACAGATATCAACATCCCACCTCGGATAAACTACTTGAGGTTTTCACCTTTTGTCTATCTTTTAAAGACTAACATTGTACCAATTTATTATCTAGTCGCCAATTATATGTTTTTGTCAGTATTTCTGCGCTATCATTATTACTGTATTACTCACTGGCACTAAGTTTACTAGTACAATTAGGTCAGATTACGTTGCTCAAGAATGCAACTAAATGGGTATTGCTTGGTATATAATACAGCCACATTTTAGTGCATACCCCGTCATTCTACCAATTCTTCGTGCCCTGTTGACTATCGCGATGAAAAAAAACAAATTGTGACATTCCATTTCCCAACCAGGAAAATAAGTTTACTTCAATGCTATATTAGTGAGTTAATAACTTTCGTTAATTTAAAATAAGCATAAAAAATTTTAATGATACAGAAGATCCCAACAAAAGTTATTTTTCCTGTGAATCTAAGTTAAGAGTACGATTATCCGCAAAAAAAACTCACGCGAAAGTAGCCTTGACTATTTCAAAATTCTACAAATTCTTCTAAACGTAACTTTAAAAAATACACCAGGATTCAAATATCGTCGTGATAGATGTTGTCACAGAGACATGAGCACGGCCATTCATTTCACTTGAATCACACGATAAATTTCGGCGGCCGGACGTATTTCGACATCAGTCGGCGTTGACGTCTAATATCCTTAAGAGTTCTCTTTTTCTTTCTTTTTGTTGTCGTGTTCTTTGTTTTTGGCGATGCGATTGGGGTGTTCTTGCTTGTCCCTTGCAGAGATTGTTTCAAATCTGGATCTGCCGCTAAGACAACCTCCTGTTGTAACGAAACCTGCCTCGAGTTACGCATCATTCAACGTTGCTATGTGTGATAGGTTACTATGAAGTTTTATGTGAAGTTGCCATAAGCTAGCCGTCATCTTGCCACAACAAAAGTGACTAGAAGTGATGTTGCTATAAGTCATTATTGAGTTTTACATAGGCTCAGTTGCTATCACAAATCTATTATCCTGTGGTATTATTTCGTATTGATCGAAAAAGACACTGTAATTCTATAAAGTTTACTGCGTGTCGCATCTAGGAAGAAGATAAAGGCAAGACTTTGGGTCGTGACGAATGGCAACATACAGTGTGATTCATAATTATGTACCGACTCTTGTAATGAGAAATTATACTACCAGAAACTTCGCATACAGTATATTGCGTAGGCAAGTACGCATGTTTTATTACTTCATGTGCAATAGCTGCATCAAGACAGGAGGGGGGAAGGGGCTTCATCAAGAAACAATAAGAAATGTTATAGGGCTGTACTAACAACCTGATGTAATAAAACATGCGTACTTGCCTACACCATATATGCTACGTTTATTGTAATATAAATTTATTTTAATTTAATTGGTAATGTAATTTAATTTGTAATTTATATTGTACTGCAGCTTGTATGTATATTATATTTTTATTTGTATGAATAATATTATTTTACTTGCATGAATTTTATTAT
>WURV02221371.1:0-10423 GCA_011762755.2 Epimenia babai
ACCTGATGAAGAATGTTCTAACATTCGAAAGCTCGTGATCTATATCTCCGCAGTGAGCCATAAAGGTGTTACCACTTGATTTACTTGTATTTGAACTGACTCACACGGCTACCACAATGAGTTCTAAAATCATAGTCAAGGTATAGTAGTGATCAAGTCAAGTATAACATCAATAGACTGTAAATATCAGCCATTTTTCAGATGCGCCTTACAATGAATATTTATGGCAGTTATTTTCAGCGCAGATACAATACCTGAAATGCTCACATATCACCCTGCCAAACATGATATCAAGCGTCAATCCATTTTAGAGACAGGTTTACTACAGCAATCGGGGATAAATGACTTGCTGAAGATCATCGCCACAAAGTCGACCGGTTTTGAACCCACGACCTTTCAGTTACGAGTCTTGTGCTTCTACCACTCGACCAGTAGTTTCCCCAGTACCATGGTAGCCCGCGTTATTGTCGTTACAACGACCGTTCCCGTTATATACAATTGTAAACAGCTGTGAAATAGATCAGCATGGATGCGGTGGGTAATAGCGTGGATTTTTAGGCAAGAAGTCTCAAGTTTGAAGTCACAAAAACTTGGAATATGTTCTGTAGCTTTCGCCGCGGGAACTGGGCGCGATTTTTAGGATTTTCTTGCTTGAACGTCGGAAAAAATTTGTACAAATGTGGGATAATGAAAGATTTTATAGGTTTATACTGAAGCAATTTTGTGAGTGCGACTGGTATTTATAGCCCAAAACCCTCGCCATTCTTTTTTTCCTTAGTACAATTAGTGATGAATTTTGCATGATAATATTCAGTATTGGGTACGATATATTATACGATATGGAAAGTCTCAGCGGTCAACAACACCTTCTCTCCCTTTTTATCAGTCACCTTGGTAATGATGTATCATTTCACAGGAAAATTGCGCGTAGTATCGGTAAAGTACTTCCGGAGAGACCCCGGCATACGCACGAGAGTTATTCGTGTAATTAACGCTACATACAGCACATTTAGTGTCCAGGGGGAGACAATCCAAACGACGTATATATCATGACATTGTGACAGTTCTAATCAGTGGAAAGCCATAATTTCTGCTCGTTCACAATAACTGGTTTCGCGTTGACCTAGATAATGATTCGCGTAAAACTTCGCACGCGACAACGCTCTCGCAATCAATATTTCATCGTCTGCCGAGCAGTCGAATAATTGACTCGTACCAGCGTTCACAAATTAGTCACTGGCTTTACGTCCCATCGATTGAGTTTTGCCCCCGACGCACATCGAAAGCGATCCATGGTGGTTGTGTGGTTGAAGGTGCGACATTGGTTATACAGCCTCCCGGTGTGGTCCGTAGCTTGCCGGTGGCGGAACGACATATTTTACACGAGCTGTCAATCATTATGCACTGCACATTGTGTTGTTATCAGTTGGAAAGATGCCATTGTGCGCACACCATTGATATCGATGCCATAAAATATTAGATGATGATTAATTATTCTAAATGACATATAGATTATTAATCGAAATACATAGGGGATATATTAATCACCAAGATAACTTCGCAATGAATCACCGGTGTTTACGCACGCAGAGACGCTCTGGTGGGGTTGGTAGCTCTGGTGTCTGCATCATGAGGTGCAATCCCTCAAAACCAATAGTCTTTTCACTGTTTCTTGAACATGGTCACCTTGTTCGTTGATTTTCACGATTGAATAGTAAAGGTACCTTTGTTCAATCCTCGGCCTAGTTTGATCTAGTACATCCCCGGTGCTGGTGGTGTTGTTTGGAAAAAAAAACTAAAAAAAGTCTGTGTATAATAGTTATGCATAGGATCCTTCCCTCTAATATGACTAGGTTTCTGGCTTCTTTCTTCCGATATGACTAAGTTTCTAGCTTCTTTCTTCCAATATGACTAAGTTTCTACCTTCTTCCATCTGATATGACTAAGTTTCTAGCTTCTTGCCTCATATATGACTAAGTTTTTAGCTTCTTCCATCTCATATGACTTAGTTTCTAGCTTCTTTCTTCCGATATGACTAAGTTTCTAGCTTCTTCCATCTGATATGATCCGATATGACTAAGTTTCTAGCTTCTTCCATCTGATATGACTAGCTATCTGGCTTCCCTCTGATATAACTAGGTTTCTAGCGTCTCTCTGCTATAACTAGATTTCGAATTCTGATTATGTTGTCTCTCATAGCGCTATCTTTCTACCATCCCCTCCAGTCAGTGTCCATGAGAGATTTGCCGGAGCATGCGACATAGCTCGCTCCTCTTAGAATTTGAAGCCAGTGACACGGATGTATTAAGTTCGTCTGCAAGCTCAAACTCGGTGCATTGCGCCGCGGTGGTTTCTCTAAAACCATACATGAGGTCATTCTGTTCATTGTGTCGACCACTGCTTACATCAGCAAGTCTCGTCAGCAAGGGCCAATGAAGGCCGAGACAGTAGCTAAACCCCAGCCTCGTGTTACCTACCGTACACGCATACATAAAAGTGGAGCTGGAACTGCCAACTTGTAATAATCATAAAACTAGCCCGATAACGATCAGTGCGCTATCTCGTTACCCAGCCACGTTCGATTGGGTTGAACCTTACCTAATAAAATTATTCGTGCGTGTTATTGGATAAACGACAGTGACAGAGTACACATTGATCGACATTCCGCGCAGTGTAGTTATTCCGCTACAACGCGTTATGAGATTACGTGGCCGCATTTTGATATCGCATTATTGGAGGCAGCGCGGAGTTGTCTGTCATGATGGCAAGTTGGTGGTTGCCCGATTTACAGCGATATATTAATTGCGGCGGTTCACTAGTTCGGATAGGAAGATTTAGTGGTTTGCTTCGATGATGTAGAGTTTGGCAATAACATGGTCTGCGAGGCGGACGGGAGATTGTTGGGACGTTTTAGCGGTTTACGAATATGATACGCTGGTTTGGTGATGTCATAGTTTGTTAAGACGATGTGGTGGTTTGTGAGGTTGATGTAAGTGGTCCACTAGGATTAGATCACTTTGATAGGATGACTACAACGATTATATAGCTGTTTGCTAGCATGATGACATGGTTGTGTATCTCGATGTGGTTCACTATGCTGAAGAAGTGGTTGGCTGAGATGACTATGTCTTCTGTTACTATTGTTCTTGTATTTAAATCTCAGCTCAAAAAAACCAATACACAAAGCTCTATAGTTCAATCTGCAGATACTCTCGTGACCTTCCGAGATCCACCTAAACTTATCGGGAGGACAGCCACACAAAGTCAGTGCGCCGTAAATATATCTAGTAAGGATATTTTTGGGTTCATTAAGGTTAATCAACACATCATATGAGATCTCGATCACGTATGTGTAAATGTTGGTCATGATTTCCACAGTCATTTCTTTGTCTGTTGATAGTATCCTCATTATAACACATTCCACCTGAATAACAATAAATTATAGCATAAAAATCGTTGAAATATACCCCACTCTCCCGCAAGGAAAAAATGCGCTTCATTCGGTGTTCTGTTAGATAACACAACATAAATAATGATATGACCGCGATAGGAAATTGTTGATGACACTGATAAGCCCCTGAAGTGTTGTCAGAAATCAGCAAAGAACATTCATTATTATTTGTGATCGTATAGGAAGATAGCGGTAAAATGATCCGACAGTTATGTTTATTGTCTGAAGTCTCACTGAGGGAGGGGGGACAGGGGGTGCTTCCTAGCAGCAATAATAAGAATTGGTGTATCAGATGGATCGATTAAACATTTAGTAGCTTTACAAAATTAAGATTCAATCTTATCCTGTCTCCCTGATACGGAGAGTGTATTTGCTGTATACATGTCACATAACACAATGTAGGATCTAAGATAGGCTTTAGGTAGTGCATCCATCTGGGAGGGGGGGCAGTTGGGGTAGTGGTTTGAGCGGGGTCCCTGATTCAATTCCCGCTCTAACGGGTATACTAACTGTGATGTTTTTGAACCCCTTTGCCCATGGGGCGGGTCTGGATAGCCCTTGCAGTCTGGCTCTGTTAGGGCTTTTTCCCCGCTAACATTGCTGTCCTTCAGTGCTTCTATGTACGGTCTCTATGTTGCTTACTGCTTACCACCCCGCGATGTCGTCATCTCATTGTAAATAACCATTGACCTTTCATGGACTTAGCAGAGTGTGTGACATATGTAGCTCATCTAAACATTTGGAACCAGTGACGTGAATGGAAAAAGGTCAATTGTCTTGCTTTCTCACACTAGGTGTTTTCCCCCATCCGCTTAAAAGTGAGGCTAATCAGATTGTCGTGTTAACCACATTAATAGGCTAGCTTTGTAAAAGGGCCTAGGATGGCTTATACAACGATTACTTCGGTAATCAGCCTATGAATACATACAAACATAGGTGGTGCATCCTTGTTTGTCTATTCTCTATATGAATAAATAAACATGCACCTGATGAAACATTCCTTGTGTCTGCGAAAGCTCAATAAATGTTTAAAACAATTCTCGTTAATCCTCAAAGGTGCCACCTTCTATTTCTTGTTATTTATTTGTTTAGACTTACAAATAAATAACGAGAAATAGAAGGTGGCACCTCTGACCTTACTTCATCAATAGAATAGCGAATATTGGCACAAGAGATGATTCGTCTGGTTCATTCATTAACCAACTTTTAAGCAGCAGCACGTAACAATAGGTTGGCGCCAGTGGTACAGTGGTTAGAAGCGTTGCCTTTCATGCGAGAGGTTGCGAGTTCGAACCGGCACAAACCAGGGATTTTTTCACGCGCCTTCCACGATAGGAAATGAGCAAGATTTTCGTGCTTCAATATTGAGAAAGATTCGTCGTGAAATGGTTTATTATAAAATATATTAGCGATGTAACAGGGCAATATTGTACGTGCGACACATTTGATTATAAAGTAGCACCAAAACCTCGCCTTTACTTGTTTTTCCCTTCACTAGTAACTTCAGTGAATATATACAAGGCGTACTGTCTCAAAAGTTTCCAAGAATCTGGACACCTCTAGAACTGGTGTCCATAATGATGGTCTCAGTAATATGTTTTTAAGCGGAGTGAAATTAGCGGTACTACACAAAAATATGTACCCCTCAAAGCGGTATCTGTGTTGTTTTACCATATTAAGATATAGGTATGAGGGGTAGCCTGTGGGAGGGTTGTCTTATGGATAGTAACATAGGAGATTAATGGCAATACGTTTTATATAGACAAACTGGTTTCGTTTAATAGAAGCTTCTGCTTAAATACGATGCTTCATCAGGTGACGAAGGTAGAAATATAACACAGGTTTATAGACATGAATGAATAACGCTGAACTTTCCAATAACAATGCGGCAGACTGACTCGAATCTTTAACTATGCGTACGGACACAATCAATGCGACAGAGTAGATATAAATTAGGTAATAACGCAAGTAATATGGACAAAGTAGGTGGTGTTACGTCAACGTTAACCCTTAGCACTCTGCTGCCGCAGAATTATATCGCTATAGTAATGTAATGTACGGATGTCGGCGTGGCACGGGTTAAGATGTGCCACGCGCAGCTTTTCTGCAATATGTCTCGCAATAAATCGATTGCTTGCTGCGATGTTTATTGTAGAGATCGTGAGAGCCTTCACCCACGTCATTAACCGGGGCTGGGCCATGTACTGGGGCACATCCCGCTGGAGTCCCACGGAGATTATGGTGAGTCGATGCTTCACATAAACGGCCATCAGTGCCCGGAGTACATAAGTACATGGATCCATCACGGTGCTGTCATCTCGATGGCACCTTCCTGATATGTATATCAAGTATTATCACAAAAAGAACACGAAACAAAAAATTGTCTTTTTTATAGACCGCTTGCGCGTATACTGTGTCGCCACCTGTGCAGCTTGCCAAATGACTCCCGTATGGTACAGTTTCCCTATGTTGGGTGAACTACAAGTCAGTGGTGGGGATGCAACTCTCTCGTAATAATCCCACTTTTTCTGTACTCATCTATTATTTGGCCATGATACTATGAATAAATTTAACTGGTACTTATGGCTAAGTCTACGAGAGCAATGAGGATAATGTAGCTTGCTCTACAATTTGGGAACATGATAGGTCGATTGGTTGTTGTATCGTATATAAATGGGCTGACCACAAGGATCGTTGCCTGGGCCAAGTCTAGGCTTCCTGCACGAACTAGCCCACAAACTGGTTAACGCAACAAATTGATTGGCCTCACTTATAAGGCGTGGGGGAAACACCTATGGTGAAAACCCACAAGAATGGTCAGGCAATTCACCTTCCATTCACACCACTGGTTTCGACTGTCTAGAGGTGGGCAACATATACCACTGTTCCAAACATCTAGAGACAGGCTACATATGTCACACACTCCACTCTGGTTAATGGTTATTTACAATGGGGCGACGACATAGCGGGGATGTAAGAGACATAGAGAGCACCCATAAAGCATCTGAAGCGCAGCCACATCAGAAGGAAAAACACAACAGAACCACACGACATGGCACAGATATTTAAGGCAATTTCTGCTTGGAGAAAATGCCACGGGTAGCATACTATATAGTTACAGTATATAGCTAGTATTTAGCTCAATGGGTAGATAACCCACGTACAAAAGAGAAGTTAGGATGTTCCAATCTCGGGCAATGCTCCTTGTGTTGTGTTTACCGTTGTAT
The DNA here is from genome assembly GCA_011762755.2 of Epimenia babai. Taxonomy (NCBI): domain Eukaryota; kingdom Metazoa; phylum Mollusca; class Solenogastres; order Cavibelonia; family Epimeniidae; genus Epimenia; species Epimenia babai. The sequence continues at coordinate 6,679 of WURV02221371.1, forward strand.
CCTGAATTTATTTGCGGCAATATGAATTAATGCACATGGAAAGTTAAATTGTGAGGGACTTCCCCAACGACTTGTTGCAAACTGTCATTTGGCAAGCTGCGTAAGTGGCTTTAAATTGCGTTATATATATATTTACATATATCTACATTTATATCACACTTTGCTTCACCAGAAACACACAGTAGGTTATTGGCTGAGATTCGAACCTTCGACCTTCCGCTATGTAAGCCGGTGCTATACCAACAGAGATACGCCGTTCCACAACTTTGATATATTCCGGTGTCATTAGTCAGGATCCATGCTACCGATACGGTCAAAGATTCGAAATGCTTTGAAAAAGCATTCATTATTACTGTTTGTGAATAAAAAGTGACTCCATAGCCGGAAATCATCCACTCGGCTAGTATAGACTGCAGCCGAGGCCGCTCAAGCTTGGGCACTCAAATCCGGGTTCACTGCTGAAATATTCCAACAATAATTATTAAAGATAAATTGCATTTCTGACTGTTTATATTTACAAAAAGTAAACAACCGATTGACTGACTGAGATAATGATTCAACCGGGTTTTTTTTATACAAGTATACTTCATCAGGTGTAATGAGGTGGTGAATGCATTCAGAATAATTACTGGAAGGTGAGACTGAAAACACCTGTGAATCATTATCTCAGTTAGCCTATCAGGTGTTACCTTCACTTTTCATTTTATACAATATGGCTAACACGGCAACCCACATCCATATTTTTATATTTACGTGATGAGCCCTGAGCTGTAAGTGAAAAAACCATCTCTAATTTTATAAATTATAATAAAACGTTTCTTTTTTTCATAATCGCAGTGTTAAAATATGTGATAATTTGGATTGCAACAAATAGTAAAACAGTAACATTCCTTAAAGAATATCGATGACAACCTGACAATTTGATTGACAACCAACAGATGACCTATTCGAGTTTATTCAACATTCTGCAATGAGTTTACATTCAGCTATGTAAATGTCGCTAAAATATATTGGAAAGTATAAGTAGAAAATATTCAAGATGGGTGCGGGTGAGTTAGTGGGTGGCTCGTTCTGAGTGGTGCACAATTTCATTAGCCAAAAGGCCCCAAAAGTGCATAATTCGGCTCTGTGTGTTCCATTAATGAATGTGTCACTTTATAATTCATTATTCATTACAGATAGTCCATATTGACCCAACTATGAATTACCGTCCGATTCTCTGTGACTCTCTTCATCTTTGACTTATCAGTGAACTAGCTCTTTATTTCTACGAACGTATTCAATGTCATAACGCACTCTAACAAATGCCAATTTACAAGTCATCGAGAGTAAAAGTCATTCTAAACTGGGTCAAGACAATTAAGCTCTGATTTTTATTTTTGCAAATTTACCAATTCCTAGCACTTCGAGCCATTTCGTTTGGTGCGCTAAGTATAGAAAGTACAGTAGCTCGCCTAAGCGCAAATTCAGATTCAAAGAAATCAATTTGTACTCGGATTTTTAACCATCCAATTGTTAAAATGTTCCGTTCCTTAACGTACGTTCTACTATTTAGATCTTTAGTATGTTGAGCACTAATTGTTCTTATATGATGCAGGAAGCTTATGCCGTAACGAGACAGTTCAACCTCATTCCACCGGTTGCAGAGCAAGCCGAGTATCATCTGTTTCAGAGGGATAAGGTCGAGACGCAGATGCCAGAGTTACTGCAGAAACTGGGTCAGTTTTATGAATCTGGGTTGGTTTTGTGAATCTGGGTCAGTCTAAGTAGGTCAACAGTATATTTGTGCGACTAAATTTAGATTATTTGAATGAATTTTGCTATCTTTTGCTCATATGAGTGCATGTTTAGCTAAAATATTTCAGCCGCGTTTATCCATACTGTTCATCCATTCGTCCGTAAAATTTTTACATTTTCATAAAAATCGTACATCATTTTTTAGTGTTCGAACTACGTGTCATACATCTTGCCATCTGAAAAATTTCACTACATTGGAATTATTCAGTGTTCGACCTATTGCCATCTGGACAAAGGGAGGTAATTTCAGCCAATCTAATTTTTCAATTAAATCTTCTGAAAAACTATCATAGAGCTCTTCTTTTGGCAAAGGTTGTCACGAATCATTCAGTCAACTTTTCGAATGTTTTATTCTTAATCAAGTGAGGGTTTTGAGGCATCTTCAGCATCTACTTTGCTCTTGACACCTGAATGCTCAAGTTTATCTCAGAAATGAGGTAAGTTGTGTGATTGTTATTGATGAAGAACGTTCTCGTACTTGTTCCCCACCTGTTCCCCCTGGTATTGACCTGGTATTCTTCCACACTACGCAGGTATTGGCACGATCTCGTGGTCTCCACTCGCCTGCGGCATTCTCACGGGAAAATACGAGGATGGAATCCCGATCTACTCGCGCGCCGCTATCAAGGTAAAAACTGGTACTGAGTGATGAATCATACCTAGCGCCATTCTGACAGGACTACTGTTACCACTACGTTACCACCATAGTACCATTGTTACCACTATGTAACCACAATAGTACCATTGCCACCACTACGTTACCACAACAGTACCATTGTTACCACTACATTACTACCATGCTACCATTGTTACCACTATGCTACCACTACAGTGTCATTATTACCACTATGTTACCACAACAGTACCACTGTTACCACTGCATTACCACCATGCTACCATTTTTACCACTATGTTACCACTACAGTGTCATTATTACCACTATGTTACCACAACAGTACCACTGTTACCACTGCAATACCACCATGCTACCATTGTTACCACTATGTTACCACTACAGTGTCATTATTACCACTATGTTACCACAACAGTACCATTGTTACCACTGCATTACCACCATGCTACCATTGTTACCACTATGTTACCACCAGAGTACCATTGTTACCACTGCGTTATCATTGCAGCACCATTTTTCCACCAGCACCAGAGTACCGTCGGTACAACCCCAGTTTTCCATTATTAACTTACCACACCGGTACTTTTGTTACCACACCAATACCACTGCCGCCACCATAGTACCATAGATACCAATGTCACCACCATAAATGTTACCCTCGTTACCATAGCAGCATAATTTTCACCATTATGCCATCAACACAGTGCAGTTGTTTCTACTTTGTTACCACGACAGTGCCGTTGTTAACTAAGTTACCATTGTTACCTCCCTAATATTCCTATTACCAACATGTCGCTATCGCGGCATCATCGTTACCACAATACAAGTACAGTCGTTACCAACTTACCACTCGAGTAGCGTTATTACCATGATGTTACCATGATGTTACCACGATGTTACCACGATGTTACCACGATGTTACCGCGATGTTACCGCGATGTTACCATGATGTTACCACGATGTTACCGCGATGTTACCACGATGTTACCACGATGTTACCACGATGTTACCACGATGTTACCACGATGTTACCACGATGTTACCACAATGTTACCACGATGTCACCACTGCTGCAGGGCTACAGTTGGCTAAAGGAGAAGATTCTGAGCGACGAAGGGCGACGGCAGCAGACAAAACTACGGGAGATCTCTCTCATTGCCGATAAGATCGGCTGCTCTCTAGCTCAACTTGCCATCGGTATGTATGTATGAATGACTCATGAATCAGCTGAGATCAACCCATTGTGTGAACCATCGTCTGCGCTTTACGTATGAATGACTCATGAAACAGCTGAGATCAGCCCATTGTGTGAAC
>WURV02221382.1:0-25190 GCA_011762755.2 Epimenia babai
CACCCCCTTCACCGCCTCCAAAGCCACCTTGGCTTTAAATTCCGCACTATGCCGCTTTCGCTTCGTGGCCATACCACACACCCCTCCCAATAGGTTGAATATGAGTCGTTCAACCATCTTAACTCACTGTCCTAATATTGGGGTCCACTTTAGCCCGTCTCCTGGAGAAACCGGGCAAAGTCGGTGCGGGGAATCAGCTTGAGAATTTGACTGAACATGCTGCAAGATGTTTTCACCTTGGGCCTCCTTCGGGCGAGTGGGGGTGGGTGGCATGATTCACCGCTACTCTACCCCGAGGGAGGACCCAGCGTCAGAATCTATTTTGGACAAGAGTGTGATAAAATGTGTCTTAACTAAAAGTTAAAATACTATACCATGGGCAAAATCATCCACTTCTGATCAACGTAAAATAACGCCATTCTACCAGTGAAGTTGTTCATATATAGATTGGCATTCACAGTAAAATTCCGTTCAAGGTGTGCTTCTCTCCTTATTCTCGCCTCCAACAAACCTCAAAAATTGCCGATTAGTGATTTTTTCAGGTACGTCTCATTCTAAACATTGGAGGAGTCCTTTTTAAACGTGCTCATATCCTCCCATTTCTGATACTTTTCTCTTTCCCTTAGAGGTAAGGTAAGAGGGAGTTTCCGATACCTCTATCATACCCTCCTCAGGCTCATTACTCATACTCAACCGTTTCAAAGTAACAGTAAAAGCAACAAAAACATAAAAAAGATCAAAATACGAGAGGCTTAAAAAGAAACCCGATACCACATATCCAACAAGACCGGCCTCTATCATTTGACTCTGAGAAATCATCCAATGCTTTGTTGGATCCCTCTTAGCAACCCGGACAATCTTTCTCAAACTTAAGAACGTGGATATGATAAGAGACACATATAAACCCAAACCGATAAAGCCGTGTTCCGCCATAACCTGGAAAAAAATATTGTGCGCATCGTGAGCTATAACACCGTACTCATGAGCATAATGATCAAAATGTTCTTGTTTGAAAGGCCGAAATCCAGCACCTAAGAATGGGTAGTCCAGAGAAATCCCGTAGGCTACTTTCCAAGCTGCCAGCCGTATATTCGCCGATGCATCTTGTTTGTAAGTTCGAATCGTATCCATTCTTTCAAACCATTGCTCGGGGAGAAAGGTTATGACAAACGGAGCTGCCAAAAGAACAAGCAGCAGCATAATGATCTTTCCACGAGCTTTGAGAAAGAGAATAGGAAGGACGACTCCCAATCCCAGAAATGCCCCTCGTGAATAGGTGACCAAAATGGCAATAACCGAAAGCCCAAACGTAGAATACAATAAATACTTGAGCCAAGCACGTGTCTCCTCTCGAGCCAATAAAAGAAACAAAGGAAGCACCATGACCATGGCCAAGCCTAATTCGGTATTTCCCCAAATAAACGACCGGGTAGGACCAGTGACACGATACTGCCCGCCAGTTAAGATAGACCAGATTCCTCCTTTAAAACCGTAAAAACCTATGGAAAATGCCGTCACCCAAATGAGGGCCTTTAATCGTTCTCGGTTATATATAAGAGCTATCGTTAAGAATATCATCAGAAAAATCTTTGACACTCTCGAGAAATATCCCCATGCCTCATCCGGATATAATGAGAAAAATGCCGTAGACAAGAAGCACACGATCCAGAACGCCAACAATAACACCGTTTCCCGAACCAGAGGTGGGAAGCCTCGGTCATTCAAAAAAAACAGTCCGCCTAGAATGGCCATTCCAACCATCAAGGACCAAGGGACTTGCCATGCCACGAATGTCCAACCAAGACGGTGGGGATTCATAAGCCCTAACCACGTCCAGACAAGAATGCCAATCCATGGGCGGAAAAAGGAAACTGGAATCAGGCTAAGAATAGTGGTCGCGATGAGTAAATCACGCATACCAGACCCACCACATTGAGGAGATGCCTAGCAAAAGACGGGCAATAGGGTAATCAACAACAAAATTCTTTGTTAGGATCATCTTTATCTCTCTCCCACGAGAGGCCCAAAACGATTAGGGTCTCGAAGATATTCCATGAGGCGTTTCACGAATAGGCCCGTTGAAGAACGTTTTTTTTGATAACTACACAGGACTTGTTGGATGAGTGTATATTCAAATAGCGTTGAGATGAGTTCTTTGGAAATCCCCATCCCTTGAAAATAGTGATCCAACGATTGGCGAGCATGTCGTAATAAAACACGATCTTGAAAAAACATCTGTTCCTGATGAGTCCCATCAGGGACATAGAGGTTCAGAAGGAGACAAAACACATCATACGATGGCACGGTAATCTCTCCATAATCTTCCCAATCCAAGAAACACATCGTGTGTTCATGCAACAGAATATTGGGAAAGCAAAAATCCCCATGTTGAGGAACACAGGGCAAGGCAGCCTTGGTTAAACCAGAACAGACGCGTTCCCATACCTCGATCGCTTGTTTGAGCATCTCAGGAGAGCTATCCACTGTGTTTAAAATCGCAGAGACCTCTTGGGTAGAAAGAAATTGGGTGGGCCGCGTTGTTTCCGCTCTTAGTTCGAGATGGCAAGTCAGCAATCGTTCGACAACGTTCGGCAACGCTTTCACCCGCTCATCCCAACCCGAAAGACACTTTCCAGAAAAATTCCTCATGCCTAGGATTCCCCAGTTCCCGAAACTCTCAGAAAACAGCGGAGCTGGAGCCAGGCCGTTTAGACATTTTTGAAGAGTACATAAGGCTTTATATTCCACCTGAAGCGCCGTTCTCTCTCGATTCAGCTTTACGACGATCTCAGGCCGCTGCGCATTTTCTTGGAATAAGAACAGCAGGGTACTACTCGGAGTCCGTTCATCATCAACCGGTCCAAAGTTGTTATACATGAAGACTCGAAGAGGTGGGCGACACCAGCCCTCTGCCACAACTCGAGCTGTAATCTTTTCAATCAAGGACGTCTGGCCTACCTGTTCCACCCCTTTACCCATTATTACCCTTCTTCCACGCTCTTCCTGCCAATAATAAAAAAAGAATACACAAGGTGTTTATCGAGCCCAAGTGCCCGAAGTATCCCAAGAAGGAATCGTTTTTTGTGACTCGTTTCGAACGTATTAAAATGTTCTTGATAATAGCGAAAGACGGGTTTATCAAAAGGGACAATGAAGGAAGGATAGTTATAACTCGGCACAGCACAATAGACTTGAGCATCAGAAAACCCAGCCGCTCGGAAAAGCTTTTGATACCCACCGGCTGAATAGAGATAATTCCGGTAAGGTTGCCCGGTTTTCGAACGAGCATACCAATCAGCCAGAAACCGCGGTAGGATCGTGACATAAGGGATATCCGCATGCGGATCATTGGCTCCGGTAAAATAGTCAAGCGTCCACCGATTCTCAATCCCAACACAGAGAAATCCACCGGGCCGAAGGATATCGTACAATCTTCGAAGCGCTTGAATTTGTATCTCTCTGGGATCTCCCGTATCAACACTCCAAGGAATCCATTCTAGAACCCCGTTCAGGATCGCAAGATCAACACTGCCGGAGAGAAGAGGAAGCTTTGTCACACCAGTTCGAATGAGCGTCACATTATGAAGACCATCCTGTCTAAATCGCTCCTGCATGAAACGAATGCGTTCTTGCACAGGTTCCACGGCAATCACATGATGATAGGATGAGGCCATAGCCCCGGCAATAGCCCCGGAGCCTGCACCAACATCTAACACAATACTTTCCTTCTTGAGAGGAAGAAACATATGCCAATTTGCCCTATCCGGATTCATCATCATCTCAGCAGCCTTGATGACTTGCTCAGAGGGATCCTCCATCAATACTGTTCGCCATGGACGGCTTCGTATTTGCTTATTGATCTCGATCATACGATCTTGATCAATTTCCCCCCAATATGGAGCTTGCCCGATAAAATGAGGCACTCCTTCAACAACAGGCCATGTTTCTCCACAGTGCTGGCACTGTAGGGTTTCCTTCTCTTGAATCAGAGCCGTCTGGCAATGAGGACATCCCAAACTGACATCGTGGGCCATTCTCATCCCCCCCTCATCCCATAAGCACTTCTCGTCCAAGTGGCCTTCACCCATGATTCCACGTCTCTGAAGACTTCGAGAAGAAGTGGGCTCGCCACCATCATTCTAATGACGAACAACCCAAGTAAATAAGAAACCCCTCCTATAAGAATTGATACCGTCAAGACTGTAAAGCTTGGAGAACGCCAATAAGGCTCCACGGCTAACTGAAATCCTCTTACCGCTATCACCATGACAATCCCTGCCATAGCAGCAGGAAACAGACTTTCGAGGTAGCTCCCCCATGATAAATCCACTCGTGTCTTTAATAACTGGACCATAAACCCCCAATAGATCGCCGCTGCGGCCACCACTCCCCAGGCCACTCCAAAAAGACCCCATTGTGCGCCACTGAGTACGAAGACACACAACAGCCCAACATGAATGCATTGCCGGCGGATTTCATCCTTCAAGAAACCTGCTGCATCGATCAAAGCAACTACGGGTGCGTCCACGGCATAGAATAAGCCGGCAAAACAAATAATTTGCAAGGGGACGATACTTGCCAACCATTTCTCCCCGTACACAAGTGGAATCAGATTCTGGGCAACAAGGAAGAGACCAAGAAGAAGAGGAAAGGTCGTCATGGCAATCACGGCCGTGGCCTTCAAGACGCCACGGATCAAATGAAGTCGCTCGTCTTGAATCTTGGAAAAGGAAGGGAAAAGAACCGTCCCGAGTGAAGTCGAAAATCTTTCAATGGGAATCGTCATAAGATAGGCCGCTCGGGAATAAAAACCAAGCGGTTCAACCCCAAGCTTCCACCCAACGATTAAATAATCAATTTTTTTGCTAAGGTCATTGAGAATATGCTTCCCTGCAAATTGACCGGCAACCGACAACAAAGACGTCGCCACTGTCTTGCTAAAACCAAAATTCGGGCGCCACTTGGTCACGACCGTCAACTGCACGAGATTCGTCACGTGGCTAATGACCCGACCAGCAACCAAACTCCAGACTCCAAACCCAGTCAGCGCCAGCGCAAGGGTGACGACCCCATATATGAACAGATCAACAAGTCCCACCAACGACAACAGACGAAAATCAAGATTGCGTCGGGCAATCAGTGATGGAGTCGAACTTACCGCTAAGATGATCAGATTGATCGCCAACACCGAGAGAACTGGTCCAACAAGATCGCGTCCCATGAGCCAGGCTGCCCATGGAGAGACCGCAACCAACAAGCTGGCCATAAGGACGCCCGTGATAAGTTGCAGTACAAATCCTGTTGATAATTCCAGAGGCGACATGTCTTTCTTTTGAATAAGGGCAGAAACAAAACTTGCACTCACGACTGTGCTGCCGATTTCAGTAAACAAGAGACATGAAGCGATAACGCCAAAGTCAGAAGGACTGAGAATCCTGGCAAGGGCAATACCGATAACAAACGTAAATGGTTGGCCAATCCCAGTCCCTAGTAAGATCCATATATAACCAGTTTTAACCTGTTCACCTAACGATTTGGCCATAATCCCATGCAAGCATTCTCAAGCACGCATCCTTCACCTTCACATTACGGTATCGACCAAATAGAGGAAGATCTTCACCTTTCATCGCTTTCAACTGATTGAGGCGAACAAAAGATTATCGGTCAAAACCAGGGGCTCATAACGTGGTTAGTGCGTAAAACGGCTCCAATTCAATTTTAATGCAAAAAGACCAATGTCGGTTTCCCATGGAGTATACCGGTGAAGAGCGAACCGTGGAGTTTCAATAGTATTCACCCCATAGATAGTTGTGAGAGCAGCTCGATACCCAACGTCTCGTACCATATCTTGAATCGATGGATTGAAATCTTTTTCCGATCCATTAGGATAGGCGAAGACATCTACCGGACAATCGATTTCTTCCTCCAATTTCTTCTTGGAACAGGACAGTTCTTGATAGACTCGATCAGGAGGCAACATACTTAGAATAGGATGCGTGACAGTGTGAGAGCCAAAGCTCATGTTTTCTTTGGCCATTTCTCTGACTTCATCCCATTGAAGCATAAGATTCAAACCTCTAGAACCGACCTCTGTGGAACCTAATTGATCTTGAAGATCCTGGATCCTTCTATCCCTCTTAGCCTCTGAAAGACTTCTCAACACTTCCAGCGTAAAAAATTGCGCTTCTTGAAGAGAAGCCTCATTTCTCAAATCAAATCGTCGATCCATCTCAGGCAAACAATACAACGGGTTGGTGACCGTGTTAAACGCGGCAAACACCTGGTCATGCCAGAGGATTTCACCAGTACCAATGTAATCACTAGCCAGGAAAATCGTGGCAGGAAGCTCAAATTTTTTCAATATGGGAAAGGCATATTCATAATTATCACGATAGCCGTCATCAAAGGTAATCACGACTGACCATGGAGGAAGACTTTCCCCAGCATCTAAACATGCTATCACTTCAGACAGAGGGAGAACCGTGGTCCATCTCGACAAAAACTCCATTTGAGCCATAAACACTTGAGGTAACATCCCGCCAAGAAATACATCAGGTTGGTCCGTCACACGATGATAAATAAGAATTTGAAATGTGGAATTTTTCTGTCTGGAAATTGGCCAGAATCCCCGCGGTCGTTGGCTGCCCGATCGCAGGTAATATGCTCCTGTTATACGCTGGGCAATCAGCAAGACCCACTCCAGCGTAAAAACACGGGCTAAGAAACCAATACTGGCTCGTCTCAACGTATACAGAAATTGACCAAATAAATTGGAATGCTCCATACGTCAAACCATTTGCTTCGTGTAATCTTTCATGCGCTTCAGAAGAGTACGGAGTCGACGAAGATTCCACAAGACTATTCCTCTCACAGTGTTATGAAAAAGTTTAAGCGTAAAATTATCATGAACCTGATTGGTCCAATTCAGTTTGTATGCATTTAACCCCGGCCCAGTGGAATATTCGCGGTAGTTATTCTCAAATAAAAATTTAATAATATGGTATTCCAGATAAGCCCCAGGAGAAAGAGACTTATAAGCTTCATCAAAGTCCGATCGCAACGCATAGACTTTCCTATCACAAACGACATCATACTCTACGGCAATGGCTTTTCCATCGATCTTAAGCAGCCAAACCATCAACCATCCCTTTGGGCCCGCTATGCGAGTGAGGCGTTTAAAAAATTGTTTGACGTCTTCTCGGTTTGACACAGCTTTACCTTCCTCATGTTTCCATCCCCGAGTCGCAACATCCAAAACCGTGTCATAAATCACGCCATCCAGGTCTTGAGTAACACATTGAGCCTCGATATTTGGTAATCGCTGGATCTTGTTAACAATATTCCGATGAGATTTTCGGAACCGTACTGATCGCGTCTGAAGAAATGATTCCCATTTCTCAGAAATTTGGATATATGGTGTTTGTGACGTCTGACCTATGGAAAAAGGTAGGTGCCTCTCAATCAATAAGGCCCGAAACATCTGAAAATTTGGAGAATCTCCGGGCCACTGTTCAAGTGACAAGGTATCCCATGTCTTCTTCTGGTTCTGAAGAAGATAGTCTAACACGGCAGCAAGGACTTCTTGCCGCTTGTTTTCTATGATAAGACAATCGACAAATGGGGTATCAGGATTGCTGATAAATCCTATTGTCCTTGTCGGAATAGTACAATACGTCTCCAAAAATTCCCAAAGTGGCACAAGGCCAACTAATTTAGAACCATCCCAGACAAGAAGAATTTTTATGTTTTTTCCATGGCCAAAACTTTCAACCGTCGATTCAAACCAATCATAGGTAAAAAAAGGAGAGAGACAATCGGCTTCCTTCAAGATCGTATCCCATTGCCCTCGCACGCCCCTTGCTTGGTCTAACGAGCTTATTTCTTCAACACGTAACACAACAATTCAATTCATAAAATGCAAATACGTGAACAATGGATACAGATCGTGTCGAGAAAACACGAAGATTGAAATATCAACCCCAGCGAAGTTCTCTATTTTCGCTAGTCGTTTCGCATGAAGGACTTACGAGCGAAAGGAATAATTCACAGACAGAGGCATGAACTTGATTGCTTCATTGTCTCAAACCTATTCTTAAAGTACGATGATCTCAACAAGCGCGACAGCGCTCTAGCCCTGTCACCGATACATGCCCACCTACAACATTCAGGCAGCTTCACACGGAACTCCCGCGATGCCATGCTTCGAGAATCATCAGATTCCATAAAATAGTCCCGTAGAATCCCGTTGGGTCTGTACGATGCTGCTCTACCAGCATTTCCAACGTCTTTTTCTGATAATAGCCTCTTTGCATAGCCGTGGGACCTAATACCAAATCACACATCATCTCGTTGAGTCGTGCATCTGTCCGAAGCCATACGGGAATGGGTAATCCAAAACCATGTTTCTCTTTTTTTCTTGTTGACGTGGGGAGCAGGTCACCATATGCCCCTTTAAAAAACGATCGAAGCTCTCCTCCTCGCATTTTTATCCTATCTGGAATCGCCGCAGCAAAATCACTTAATCGATAATCCAAAAACGGAAATTGAACTTTGATCCCTGCTCGCTCAGTCATACGAGTCACTTTAAACAAATCATTATCTGAAATGGCTAATTTCAGGTCCATATACAGCTGCCGTTCCAATTCCGTGTTGGCTAGAGCATCGGAATAGTGACAACGAAAAGAATCGAAGGGGTCATAGTTTTTTCCAATCATTTCCAAAAACTGAGTTTCAAATAAAGTCTTTTTTGGAATCGATTCAAAAAGATTATACGCAAATAAACGATCGGGGAAAGGGACATGCGCTCGCTCAATATATTTCTTTCCCTTCTTGAAAATTTCCAGATTGGTATACTCGGCAAGAGAAAATACCAGTGGTTCAACAATTATCTTCCGCAACCACGGCGGAAAGAGGTAATATCTTTGAAAGATTTGCTGCTTCGCATATCGCTCATTTCCAGCAAACAGCTCATCACCTCCGTCCCCAGCAAACAACACTTTCACACCATGTTCCTTCGCTAATTTTGCGCAGAAAAACGTCGGGATCGAAGAGGCATTGCCAAATGGTTCATCAAACGTTTCAATAATCATGTCAACCATTTCGAACACATCATGAGAAGAGACAAAATACTCATGATGATCAGCCCCAAAAGCTCGTGCAGCCGTTCGAGCATATTCAATCTCGTTATATTGCTCTTCAGAAAAACCAATAGAAAACGTTTTAATCGGGTTTTTGGTTAATTGCGTTAACACGCCCACTACCGTCGTGCTATCCACTCCTCCACTGAGGAACGCCCCGACCTCCTCATCCTGGAAATCATCGACACTCAAGCGAGATGCTACCGAATCAGAGAACACAGCCCGCAGTGTCTTCGCGAGTGACGATTCAGGCTCCTGGCTTTGGTCAAGAAACGAGAGATGCCAATAGGGCTCCACATGAAGCTCACCTCGCCGATAACGAAGCACATGCCCGGGAGGGAGTTTTTTCACTTCTTGAAAAATGGACTGTGGAGTCGGAACGAATGAATTCACCACGACATCAATAATAGCCGCATGGTTCACCGAGAGATTCACGACAAACGGACCATTTACGATTCCTTTCATGCGAGAAGAAAAAACGAGTTTCTCATGATCCTGATAGTAGAATAACGGATGAATCCTAAACCGATCACACGCAAGATAGAGAGTGTCTACTCTTCCATCCCAAAGAGCTAAGACAAATTCTCCTTGTAATCTGGAAAGCAACTGAACACCGTCGTTCTCATACCACTGAAGCATCGACGCGATAAGATCGCCATTCTGAACTTCAGAATGAGGAAAAAGTTCAGGTAGGTTAAAAAGGCTTCCGTAGAATGCCAAAGCAAGTCTATCGCCTCCATGAGAAGTTCCTACGACACCTGCCACGTTTGTTGAAAATGTTCGAACACCAAACCCAACAGGACCATAAGCCCCAATGCTTGGACGACTTTGGGCATCAAACTCTAACTGTTTAACCATTTGACTCAGCGCCGCCTCAGGGACCTTGTAGTTGTTTCCCGTAAAAGCGACCCCACAAATTCCGCTCATTTATTGCTCCACTCCAATTGAAGATGTTGGCTAATTCACGATCTATCGCATAGCGTTAATCGGCAAACAACAATCGTCAATGTCTCTACCCACTATTTCAATGAACATTCTTTCTATCTAAAATTTTTCGAACACACAGGAAAGAGCCCTCTCTGTTATCTTCACAGCAAAAAAGCAATATGTACTAAGAGCGCATCATACAATGAACTCGAGGACTTGATTTTTCTACTTAACATGGGAGAACAGTTCTTCCAACAACTTCACAAGCACACGAAGGTGTTGGAATGGCGAAACCGATTTTGGATGATCGCTTAGAGGCCTTGCTGGCGCCCCTACTCCCACCGCCGAAGCCTCCGCAGGTCCGGTCGCTAGGCCGCAAGCCAGTGGACAATCGGCGCGTACTCATCGGCATTCTTTTTGCCTTGAAACCGGGGATTCCGTGGAATGCGGTACCGCCCGAGATCGGGTGTGGCTCGGGCATGACCTGCTCATGACGGTTACCAGTCTGGCAACAGCAGGGTATATGGCAGTGTCTCCATGAGACACTGTTAGCTCGGGGACACGGAGCCGAGCAACTGGATTAGGCGCGAGCCGTAGTGGCGGGAACGAGGCATTCACGCGCTTTTGGCAAAACGCTGCCGTCTTCACGGCAGTGGGTTGAGCAGAACTCATTGGGTGATTGAACCCATGTTGGTCTGGTTGCATTAATTGCGCCGCTTGCTGGTCCGATACGCACGCCTGCCTCACATACATGAGGCCTTTCTCACTCTGAGGTGCATTCTCATTTGCGGGAATCACTTGGCACAGGAATAGTTCATTGTGTTATACGCTCTAAAGACTATAATCTTCGACAGAGGAAGTTCTTTTCCCTTGTTTAAGAAAAACATATTCCCTATTCGTTCTGTGAACCTTTATCTGGAAACCGAGTCCCAAGTTCCTTTGCCTTTTGCTGTGCCTGTTTGGCTCAATCTTTTTTCCCAGCTCTTTCATAGGCCCTTGCTAACCAAGTCTGAAATTTTTCATTTTTAGGTTCCAGACGGATTGCATTTTCCAAGTAGCTGATTCCTTTTTCCACCTGGTTATTATCAGCTAAATACAAACCAAACTGAGCATGGGTGATAGCATGTTGGGGATAGAGGTGAAGGGCCCGCTCATACCGGTAGGTGACATCCCTGGGTTTTTTTGCCAAATGTGCTGCAACCTGTAACAGAAGTAATGCTTTGGGGTGGTTAGGGAAATAATCCAGCACAATATGGAGTTCATCTAAAGCATATTTGTATTGACCAGCCTTAAGATTCGCGAAAAATTTTTGTCGATTAAGATGATATTTTTCTGCCCACTTAATAACCTTACTATTTGGTGAATAGGCAAAATAGTCAGATGCGGTCCTTTCAAGATCCTGCCCTAAACCAAGGCTTGAGGAAAAAAAGATGCCTCCAAACACCAACAGTAGCCAAAAAACTCTGATTCTGAAGTAGATGTGATGCATATCTGCATCCTCCCTACAAAAGGTGTCTTTTTCTTATTTCAACAAAATGAACCGAATAATGAAAAAGACCAGTTTATGAGAGCTATTCTGTCCCCTATGACGATCTATCCGGCTATTTTCAATGTGAAGACTCGACAATTTCTGATGAAGCACGTTACAGCTTCCTCACAGAACATCCAGATATTTCATCATGCGTTTCTTCCATGCCTTCGTTTATCCCAACATCCAAATCCTTCCTTTACACCGTGGATGCATATACTTTTAACTCGACGCCGTCGCAAAAAGGATATTTTGATAAATCGCAGCATATTGCTTCACGATCTTTTCCCACGTTCGTTCTTGTCTAACCCATGTTTGAGCTTTTTGCACGACATGTTTCACTCTGGCAGGGTTTTTCAATAATCCGTCAAATGCCTGCACAAGAGAATCCACGTTCCCGGCCTGAAACAATGTTCCTGTTTCTCCAGCTCGAATGAGTTCACGATGTCCGCCAATATCACTAGCCACTAGAGGTTTTTCCATAGCCATAGCTTCCAACGGTTTTAAAGGAGTCACGAGTTCCGTCAAACGAATTGAATGTCTGGGGTACACCAAAAAATCGAATACCCCATAGACACCAGGGATTCGTTCATGGGGGATGCGCCCTGGAAATCGTACATGAGAGGCAAGAGATAACCGATCCACTTGTGCCCGCAACTCCTCGTTTACCTCACCGCCTCCGACCAAGAGCAGAACGAGGTTATCGTTGTTCTTGCGAAGTTTATCAAATGCTGCCACAAGGAGATCCAGGCCTTCATATCGGTAAAACGAACCCACAAATCCAATCACAATTTTCCCATCCAGTCCCCAGGCATGACGAAATTCTTCATCGGCGTGGCAAGCTTGAAAATCCTCAGCATGGATGCCATTAGGGACAACCGTCATATGAGCTTCACTGATTCCTCGTTTGTGCAAATCCTGCTTTATCCCATCACAAAGCACTGCCAAATGGTTCACCCTTTTACAAGCCCAGGTTTCTAAAACATGCATGAATTTATATTTCCAGGACGACTCGCTGTATGTCCCATGGTCCACCGCAGCATCTTCCCAAAAAGCTCGAATCTCATAGACGACGGGAATTCGAAGTTTTCTTCCTAAAACCAACGCCGGGAGGACATTGAGCGCAGGAGAATGCACATGCAAGACATCAGGCTGTTCAATGGCTATTACTCGTTTCAACGTTGAAAATAGCTTAGCGATCACCTGCAATTGACTCGAATACTCCCCTGTGACAGAAGAATTCAACGCAGATCGGTAAAACTGAATGCCATCAATTTGCTCATCAGCACAAAACCGTCCATCGTTCTTTAGCCCCAATTGATGTTTAATCGACGTCACCGCACATGGGTGCCATCCCAAAGCCTGTTGACACCGCAAAATATTTTGTGATCGAAAGGCATACCCACTATGCAAGGGTAAGCTGTGGTCCAACACATGGAGCACCTTAGGGGAAAATCCGTCATTACCCACGGACCCGCTCACTCAAAATCTTGACAATCCGTGCTCCGGCTTTACCATCCCAATATTTAGGTTTTACCCGTTTTGGGCTTTGGCGTAATTGTCGCTTAGCATGGGTGATGATTGCTCGAGTATTCACCCCAGCCAAGACATTGGTTCCCTGTGCGACGGTAATCGGTCGTTCAGTATTTTCTCGAATGGTCACGCAAGGAACACCAAAGATCGTCGTCTCCTCTTGTATCCCACCCGAATCGGTCAGCACGAGACTCGCATGTGCCGTAAGACAGAGGAAGTCAAGGTAACTCAATGGATCGATACAATACAGCCCCGAAGAGCCCATATCGACGTGGCTTCCATCTAATCTATTCGCAAAATAGCGTTGGAATCCAAAATCCACTAATCGTGTCCGAGTTCGAGGATGGGAGGGAAAGACAACCGGAAGATCCTTGCCAATGACTTTCAAAGCATCCAGTATCAACTTTAACGTCTTCGCATGATCAACATTGCTCGGACGATGCAAGGTAAGGACGGCATACGGCCGAACCGATTGCATCATCGTCTTTCTTTGACGAGAAACGCCATTTTGGGGAATACCTAAATCTGCACGCAATCCCAATGTCTGCAAGACCGACGATTGCATGGCCTTTTCACGATGCTTCAACAACGTATCCACCATCGTATTCCCTACAAAAAATATTTTTTTGGAGGCAATGCCTTCGTTGCGTAAATGCTGTTTCGCACTCTCTTCCGTGGTGAATAACATATCGGACAGCGCATCCGTTAGTACACGATTAACTTCTTCTGGCATCCCCCAATCAAAACTTCTCAGCCCAGCTTCCACATGGGCAATCAGAGGTCGAGACGAGCCCTCAGAACCATGGGACTCAGCATAGACAATTTTGGATGCCACAAGGGCACAGGCAATCGTTGAATTTACATCACCCACCACGACCACCACATTGGGTTGTGTTTTCAAAATCACCGGTTCAATACGCCGCATGATTTCGGCTGTCTGCTGAGCATGCGATCCTGATCCGACCTCCAAGTCGACATCCGGTTTTGGCATGCCAAGATCCTGAAAAAAGGCCTGCGACATATGATGGTCATAATGTTGCCCCGTATGCACCAATTGGAAAGTCATGGAACGAGAATGAGACCGATTATACGCCTTTAAAGCATCAATGATCGCAGAGATTTTCATGAAATTTGGTCGTGCACCGGCAACCAACATGACAGACATTCGCTTTGAGGATCGCATCGTTTCTCCACGTTATGAGCCAGAGGGAAAAGACACGCTACAAGGAGTTCCCTGAATAGACAGCACAGATTGAAAAACTTCTTTCACTGCCTCACCGGTCTGACTCCATCGAAATTTCTTCGAATAACGTATGATCTCATCTCTAGACCACGTACATTCCAAGCTAGTCTTCAAAGCCTCCGCCACACATCCCGGTGTTCGTTCCACCAAAGTCCCAACCTTGGGAGACGTAAGAATTTCCGGGATGCCTCCGGCGGGAGTGGCCAATACTGGCGTCCCACAGGCGAACGATTCCACGATCACGTTTGGCCATCCTTCTTGTTCGCTCAACAAGCAAGAAACATCCGCCGCATTGTAAAACCACACTAATTGTTCATGAGGCACCGCCCCACAAAACCTGACACGTGAGGCTATATTGAGAGATTTCGCAAGACCTTCCAACCGCTCACGCTCCATACCGTCACCCACAATATATAAGACCCACAACAATAACGGATTGTTTTTCGTTAACAGAGCAAGCGCATGCAATAACACCGTCAGCCCTTTATTTGCCGTCAAATGGCATACGGACAAAATCAATGCCTCGTCTTTTCCACAAAAACCAATCTTTTTTTTCGCAGCTTCTTGGGGGATAGAGAAAAACTTTTCTGGATCCACACCATTGGGAATAACGCGAATTTTCTTTTCGTCAATACCTAATCCCACGGACACGTGCTTGAGGGCCTCGGAGACGACAATGACAGAATCAGCCTTTCGAAGGGTCCATGTAATCAGTTGACGAATAACCGGGAGGGTTTTAAACAGATTGATATCGCTTCCCCTGGCCGACACGACAATGGGAACACGTGTTACCCAGCCTAATAAAATACCTGCAAACCCATCGGGATACAGATAATGGGCATCGATAAGAACAAATGGAAATCTTCGTTGGAGCATCCATACCTGCCAACAGACGGACATAAACAAGAACAACCCTTGGCACATCATGCCAACCTTTGGAATCATCACATAACGGGGATGCCACACTTCCATCCCATCACGTATTTCATGTCGAACCACCTTTCGATACTTGGCACGCCACCCTCCTAATCCAGGAGGATAAAATGGAACCGGGGCGACCACCTTGACGCTCCACCCATGTTGGACCATGGCATGGTGAAGCCGTTGTTGAATAAAAATTCCATGATTAGGAGACTCGTTATTGGGAAACAAACTCGTAAAGACAAGAATATTCATGGCCGGTTACCGCAGGACATTCATGGAAGAACCAAACTGGTTTTGCCACATTCGAAACATCAACAACGTCCATAGTTCAGTCGCTCTGTTATGCAAGCCAGATTGATGGTCTTTCCAGAGTTTGGCAACGGTCGGCGTATTCAACATGGGGTCTGCAGGACCATCGAATAACATACTGTGGGCCATATCCTTCAATTCTACTCGGAACCATCGTTCTAAAGGGACAGCAAATCCCATTTTTTGTCGATACAGGATCTTTTGAGAAAGAAAAGGAGAAAAAGCTTTCTTTAAAATATCCTTCCCACTCGTTCCTTTCAATTTCAATGAAGTCGGAATCTGGGCGACGAGTTCCATAAATTGCGTATCCAGCATAGGCGCACGCACTTCTAAAGAATTCGCCATACTGGCTCGGTCGACCTTCGCTAAAATATCATCAGTCAAATAGGTTTTGACATCCACATATTGAATACGTGCCATAGGATTTGCGCCAGCCGCTTTGTCATAGTATGTACGGAAGACATCTGCCGTATCATAATCACCCAACTCTTTCCAGATATCCTGATGCAGTAAGGTCTGTTTGATTTCTGGTGAAACAGCTGAAACGGATCGAAAGTACCCTTCGATATGCGACCGTGCTAAGTTTTGGAACGTCGCCTTCCCACGAAAAACCCGCGGAGCCCAATCTGCCTTCGGATAGAAGGAAGCCAGCGCTCCAAACAAGAGTCCCCGCATGCCAGCAGGCAGGAGCCCACGAATTTGCTCTTCACGATGATCGAAGATATACCGCCGATATCCACAAAAAAACTCATCTCCTCCATCACCCGACAGAGCCACGGTCACATGCTCGCGTGCCAGCTTCGAGACATAATACGTAGGAACCGCCGAGGAATCCGCAAACGGTTCATCGTAAAACCAGGCTAATTTTTCGGTAATGCCCACAGCGTCTGGTTTCACGATTTCTTCATAATGCCGCGTATGGTACTGCTGAGCGACGTCTCTTGCGAATTCGACTTCATCGAATTCTCGTTCCTGGAATCCGATGGATGTCGTTACGACAGGCTCACCGGTGATTTGACTCATCAAGGCCACCACAGAGGAAGAATCAATCCCACCAGACAAAAAGGCCCCTAATGGTACCTCACTGATTAATCTAAGCTGAACGGCCTCTCGAAGAACCTGCACGATCCGATCGCACCATTGAGTTTCAGACTGCTCCACAGGATTAGAAAAATTGATATCCCAATACTCATTTTCTCGAAGACCTTTGGCCGAAATCACGACATAATGTCCTGGCCGTACTTTTCGAATGGATCGAAAAATGGATTTTGGCGCAGGAACGTACAATAAGGAAAAGTAATCGCTCAAGGCCTCAAGATCAATTTCTCTCTTACAATGAGGGACAGCCAGTACGGCTTTCATCTCCGAACCAAACGCCAATTGCCCGCCTTCAAAACTATAAAAGAGCGGCTTTTTCCCTACTCGATCTCTTGCCAAAATCACTGCCTGTTTTGAGCGATCCCATATAGCCAAAGCAAACATGCCCCGTAATGACTGAAAACAGGCCTCTCCTTGTTCCTCATACAGATGAACAATCACTTCCGTATCAGATCGAGTTCTAAAGACATGTCCCTTCTTCTCTAAGAAATCCCGCAATTCATGGAAATTGTAAATTTCACCATTAAAGGCCACCCAAATCGAGTGATCTTCATTGCAAATGGGTTGATGCCCACCCTCCACATCAATAATAGAAAGACGTCGATGTGCGAGGCCAACAGACCCGTCGAAAAAGAACCCTTCATCATCAGGTCCTCGATGCACGAGGGTATCTGCCATCTTTTGCAAGATGGAGGCCGAAACAGGCTCTCCCGTCCCAATATTAAACAATCCACAAATTCCACACATAAAGATTCCGTCTTTCAGTACGGAGCCCGCAAGGCACTCCATTGCCCCCATGACAGAAACCTGTTTGACCTAAGAAACGAGAGAGGGTGGCGATTTTCCTATCAACCCATCATAGAGTTCAAGATAATGTTCCACCATAGTATGCAAAGCAAACTCTTGCTCAACTCTGCGTCTCCCAGCATGACCATGACTCCTTAGAATATCCGGATGTTGGACATAGGCCAAAAGAGCCAGAGCCAAGGCTTCAGGATCTTTGGGAGGAATGAGTTGTCCCGTTTGCCCTTCACGCACCAGTTCAGCATTGCCTCCTACCCTCGTTGCAATAACTGGAAGCCCCGTGGCCATGGCTTCTAGAATTGTATTGGAAATCCCTTCAGCTTCTGAAGGGAGCACGAACACATCTAAAGCTTGTAACACACGAGGGATGTCGCTACGAGCCCCTGGCATCCATACCATATCACTCAAATAAGCATCATGAATGATTTCCTTAATTTCCTTCATAAGAGGACCATCGCCTACAATAACGAGTCGAATTTTTTGAGCAATGTCAGGATGGGATTTTACGAGACACTCAATAGCCTGGACTAACGTTGATTGATCTTTAACACGTTGGAGTCGCCCAACAGTCCCAATTACAACATGCTCCAAATCCGCAAAGCCTGGAGGGAAGACTTCACGTCTTTGAGAATTCTTAGGATAAAATATCTCACTATCAACCCCATTATAAATTTGCTTAACTTGATGAGGGGCAATTGTCACTTTGTCTTTGAGCCATTGCTCAAGATCTTGACTCACGGCAATATAACGATGAACCATTCGGCGAAGTATCTTTCGAAAGATGAGGAACTTTCGACTCGTTCCATACTGATCATGGATATCTCGTCCATGTTCGCCATGAACACGAAAAGGAACACACGCCAGAGTCGCGAGCGCCGCCATTTCTAAGGTTGGCAAATTTCGTGTGTGCACGATTGTCGGCTTCATATCACGAATGATGGTCCAAAATTTTTTATAGGCTGACAAATCCAGCCCAGGCTTCTTATGAAGGACATGCACAGAAACGGCAGATGAAGAAAGTCGTTCTCGAAAGTCTGTACAATCGGTCAAACACACGATGGCATGCCGATATCTCTCTGGTGGCATGTGATTAATGAGATTCACTAACCCATTTTCCAGTCCTCCCATCGCTAATCGGTATATCACATGTATGACTAAAGGAGGCGTGATTGAAGTTGTCATACATCTATCGATTTGATCGAGCCAACCTACGCTCATCTTCAAGAGAGACACTGATTTCGTCTATCCTAATATCTGTATTCACACCGCGACCTCTTGAAGGACTTGCTCAAATTCTTGAAGAATAGTGGGCCAATCGTAATGCGTCATCACAAACTGTCTTGCTGACACACCACAACGCCTCACATACTCAGGATTTTCTAGAAGCTTCACGACGGCGTCGGCAAATTCTTGCGGATCATCAACCACATGCATCCCATACTCAGGGACCGCAGCCAACCCCTGAAACGCCAGGGTCGTACCGACCACCGGCAATTCCATCGCCATCGCCTCAAGAATTTTGTTCTGCACGCCTCTGGCAATTCGCAACGGCGCGACAGCAACTATAGCTTCCGAAAGATAAGGACGAACATCGGGCACCGTACCAGTGACGTACACCTGAGGCATCTGTTCAGCCATTCGTCGAAGAGAGAGCCCTGGGTTTCTTCCAACGATAAAAAACTGAGCCTGCGGAATCACTCGATGGATTCGTGGAAGAATGTCCTGACAAAAAAATACGGCTCCATCACTATTCGGAAAGTAATCCATTGCGGCAGTAAAGACGATCATCAGTTTCGTTCTTTGCAAGCCAGGTGGGCAAGAAAAATACTCAGAATCTACCCCATTGGGAATAACTTTTGGCACAACCTTTTGGTTTGATCGTTCTCGAAGCACAGAAGTTTCCTCCTGGGAAATCACGAAGGATTTCTCACATACCTGAGCCATATCCCATTCATATTGCCCCAGACGATCGGCTTCGGTGTGATACAAAATAGAAAGAGGAAATGGTTTAACTCGGGCATAGTCTCTCCACTTTTGAGAGTCCATATCCACAAAATCGATGAGCTTGGGGATTGCTGCCACATGCTTCACATACTCCGCCATGGGAGATGAAAAAATGATGATGCGATCAATAGACACTCCTTCCAGAATATCTTGAATCTTCTTCTGTAATTCAGGGACAAAAAACGCACCAAGTGAAAGCGGTCGCCCTCCGAGAAACGCTTTTCCCATCCTCCACCATTCTTGAAACCCCGTCCGTCCAACAACTTCGACCATACGGCACATAGCACGAAGGGGAGCAACATACTGCCAATCATCAGGATCATCAATCAAACAGGCTAAATAAATGGAATGGTGGCGAGATAAGTATTGAATTTGATGATAGGATCGTATTTTGTCGCCTTTATCAGGAGGATACGGAATCCTGTGGCACAGATACAAAATATTCATACTGGAGGCGCAAGAGACAACACCAGGCGTCAAGAGCCATACTCTGGGTGTCTACTCAAAAAACAAGAGGAACGATGTTCTCGCTATTGTACCCGATTCGGCCACCTAGGGAAGATACTTGATGAGAAATGGTCCCAACCCATTGGCGATTGGTAAGGGAAGCCGTTTCCAGAATGTGATAAATGGTTGGAATTTGGGATTTAAGGGATTGACATTGGGCATCGCTCCTCCCTTGGGCAAATAATATTGATATGGCAAGGTCTGTGGCTCAAACCCCCAATGCCGTTTAAAATGGAATGATCCAGTCTCTTGCTTACTTCGACCAAAATCAAAGACTTTATACCCATGCTCCCACCCAAAACGCATGAGTTCCCAATACATAAAATCGTAAATCGCGTACTGCTGGTACGCAGTTAGGCCTCCGCCATAATAGGGCATGACACGATCTTGATAGAAAAAAGTCAGGACTGCCGCCACAACTTTGTTTTCATACAGCACAGCTAGAATTTTGCACTGTTCCCCTAACTCTTGAAACAAGTATTCAAAGTACCTAAACGGAAAAGCTGGGGTTCCCAAATTCCTCAAGCTGGATGAATACACAAAATAGAAACCTTTAAGAAGTTCAGCACCTCCTATAACTGATTGTAAGCCATGACTGATTCCTTGTCGGATCATCCGTCGTTGTTTTCGAGGTATGGCCGCCATGTTTTTTTCTTCTCCATCAAAGATCTCTCGAATAAATGTGAAATACAGATCTTTCGTGGGAAGAGTCTCATCCACTATTTCTCTTTGACGAAATTCTAGAAAACTCGCTCCTTTCTCTCTCGCAATATTTTTGGCAACAGCCAAAAGTTGTTGAGTCACCTCAGATTGTTCAGCGACAACACCCCCATAGACCCCAAAAGGCACAGAAACCATGACACAACCTTTCAAGGGCTTGGGCACGAGAAACAACGGCAAAACCCCACGAATATGTCCTCTATCATCTGCCATTAAAAAAACAGAATCATACCCGAATGTCTTCTCTAGAATTCGTTTCCACACCATCGTATGAAACAAGGAGCCCTGAGGGGCTGTTAGCACAAAGTCATCCCATTGCTTACCGTCTTCATTCGATAAGGAACGAATATCCATAGCCACTGAACTAATGTCGTCTTGTAGCCACTATTAGAATCACGATCACACAACACCAGTTCCATCAGGGCGATCGGGCAAGAATTAGGCAGTGCAAGACCTAAAAAGTCTTTGAGATAACTCTTGTCGGCCTATCACATGGGAAAATTAAAAGAATCCTTGCGCTCAAGCATCTGGTCGGAAAGAGAACATTCCTCTTGAATAAACAAAGAAGTGACGAGGGAAGAGAGAGTTATCTAAAAAGAAACCATTGATCAGCAATCGCAACTACGCCAAGAAAGAATTGATTCACATCCAGATCAGTTCCTGCATTCCCCTTGGAAGTCTGCTTGATATGCGTATAGTTGAAATCCCCAGAAAGCCAGGAAAAAAAGAAATATTGAAGCCCTGCTTGAACCTGATAGGTTGTGGTCTTAAAAGCATTTCCGCCAATTGAATCATTCTTTGCCCAACCTAATGAAGCGTTTACTTGTATTCGTTGACTTAAGGCATGACTCATATTTCCTGTGGCATTTCGGAAACGTGTCCCTTGAGCAGCAAGCCCCCCACCAGTTCCAACCACTTGGGAAAAACTCAACTCTACTGCACCCTGAGGATAGGTCTTCGTAACACTTGCCGATCCTGTAAACGTCTTGCGAAACTTTTCAGAAATTTTCCTGGTGACAATCATGTTCCCAGGCAGGCGTATCTGTTCGGTTGCCCCAATTTGCTTGGTAAACCCAACCCCCGCTTCCAAAAAAACCGTTAAAGAAGGCGCAAAAGAATGGGATATCCTAAGCTGAGGATTATGTGTGATGAGTCTATCTGCTGAAGTCCCTTGATTGGAATTTCCAATAAATTCAGTCTGAGAATACGAATAGAATGGGCTCAAGGTTGTCTGTCTAGTCAAGCGGTAAGAATGCGAAATCGTTCCATTATGAGTGAGAGAATCTTGAAATCCCTTTGAAAAAAAATGCAGATAGTCATTGGAATACCCCCAAGAAGAACGAGATCGAGGTGTCCAAACATAACCAAATGTAATCGCGGCGTTGTTAGCAAAGGCATTGGCACGATTCGTAAATACGCCCGTTCCATCTATTCCTCCTGTACCACCAAATCCATTTCCAACACCAATAGTTGTTCCACCCGCACCAACAGCTGCCCTGCCAGTAGTGGATGTTCCTCCAGTAGTGGATATCCCTCCAACAGCATTTCCAACACCAGTATTTCCTACATTGACTTGATTCGCCCTCCGTGTTGTCGATGAATTGCCTTTTGAAGAAAGGGAAAATGCGTCCAACTGTGGAGTAAAATTCATGGTCTCATCAATCGTAACGGTTAAGCCTCTATACTGTTTAGATAAAAAGGGAAGGTCCAAAATAATATTGGCGTTTTGTACATACCGATTAGCCGCTGGGTTTCGATAATAATATTGCATCTGCCCGAAATACGTCACACCGAGCACAATATCGGGGTTTTCAAACAAAAGGGTAAGATTTGGCCCGAAAAGTGTCCCAAAATCACTCTTGGTGTTTTTATCATTGAAAAACAAATTATTCGTGAAAGTTCCTGAGAGATCAAAGGATGATTGGAGACTGAGCGCAGCAGAGGCTCTGGATAAAGGATAAAACATACTGAGAAAAATCCCGGTAACAAATAAGAGTAAGACACTCCTGACACACATTCACATTCTCCTCATTAAGTTTGTACAAAGAACTTCTAAGCATTGAAACCGGTAGAATTGCAAGGATTCAAAAAATATCTCCAATACATACAAAGAACTGCCTGCTAATCGTCGGAACACGGTATATTCTTCAATTATTAAAAACCATTTTCTTGAAATCCTTGCAATCATAAACATCCAAATTCAGTTCGTAAATGAAACAGATTGCTTTGGTTTTCTACGACTTTGCCCTCAGTTAAAGGCCTTTCAGAAGCTCATCTATGAATTACCAAAATTGCGTCTTGTTTTCTTCTTATTTTCCCCACACCTCAATTTTGTTCAAGAATACAGAGCAACCTCTCCGGTTCTTTCCATAACTTCTATTGACCACCCTTCATTGTAGAACAGCAATCCCTAAAGCAAAGGCAACTCAATCATTCATTTTTCACCTATAACGGCCACATTACCTTGCTTCAAATAGGACATATGACAACATATAGGAGTTATTTTCATTCATTATTTTTGAATATGTAAAAAAAACAAACATCTAGTAAAAATACCTGTCACTCTGCCCACTCAAGACATGGAATAAGAAATACCTCAGAAATAGTTGTCGCTGTAATTTATCATTAATATGTCTCAACCTTGTTTAAAATAGGACATATAGCAACATAAATGATTATTTTTATTCATTATTTTTGAACATGAAAAGAAATCAAACATCTAGCAAAAATACCTGTCACTCTGCCCACTCGAGACATGGAATAAGAAATACCTCAGAAATAGTTGGCGCTGTAATTTATCATTAATATGTCTCAACATTCATCATTGTGTAAAAAAATAATAATCCCCTCTCAGTCTTTCCAAAAAAATCCTGCCTACCTTACTCCGCTCTATGGCTAACGAGGACAGGTCTCTTTTTCTTGGGATCACTTTACCAGCGTCTGAATTCTTAACCATGCATTCAATATTCTCCATGACAATCCAATCACTCATTTTTGAAAATATATCCAATAAGTATTTGAAAATAAACATTTTTTATAAATATTTTCAGATAAAAAAACAATGAACTTCATTTGGCACTGATATTGCTTGTACATGTATTATGAAATTTCAAGTTCGAAGAATCTAAATGATCAATATCTTTTCGGTATAACACGAAGGAGGTAGATTATGATGAAGCAGGTATTAGGGATTGGCATTATGAGCCTCTGCATCATGGGTGGCTTGATGCAGGACAAGGCTGATGCCGCAGCCATGTTAACAATCGATGATCTGTCCAATGGGATAGGTGTTGATTTTTCCGCTACTGACAATGGCAGCAATGATTTAAGCGGCAATCAAGGACAAATACTGTTTAATAGTGATGTCGGAAGTTGGAACGCATCGGGTACTGCCGTTACGAAACCTTTTGCTGGAAGTACCGCTACCGCACCATTTCTCGATCTTAATTCCCTTGATGTCTCCAACCCTAACGGGGGAAATCTCGTTATTGAATTTTCTGACGATGGCTTTACAGGAAATACTTCAGGATTCTTAGGCGCGATCGGTGGGAATTCCAATCATGCAAACACCATTGTGACCTACGAAGCTTTTCTGAGCAACACAAACACAAAGTTTGATACCAGCAACTCACTAGGATCCGTAACCCTGCAACCAGGCAGTGGGGCAACTATACCTAATTTTTCAGGCATATTTAACGGATTAGGAAACTCTGGAGATCCGTATGCTTTAACTCTTAGAATCACATTAACTCATGAAGTAGGGCAATTTGTTTCTACGAGTTATGACGCAAACCTTCAGGCCGTCCCCGAACCAGGTACGATGTTTTTATTCGGGAGTGGGCTCGTGGGTTTAGGTCTATGGCGTTGGAGAAAAACACAAGCCTAAAGCAACCTTTAAACTTGCTATTTAGCAAGCTACGTGGGGTACTGCTTGAGAATGTGTGATGAATCTTCCTCTGAATACCCTGTAGTCTTGCTGCGGGGATCTTTTTTTAAGACGACAAAACCCCGGATGGAATACTTTTCTCATGCGGGGTTTTGTCACGTCTTCGAATAGACTTTTCCTTATCAAAAACTAGTTTCCAATCTATTAACCCGGCAATCAAATACTCTTCTCATGCCGCGATCGACATAGGTAGGCCCTCACGGGCTTTCCCTGTCACACCACCGTGCATACGGGTCCGTACACGGCGGTTCGGCTGGTTAAATGTGACCCATTGCTCCTAATCGAGGTAATCCAAGCGCGTCGAAGTAGGCATTAGGCAAGGCAATTTGAACGGCCTTGCAGTGGCTGATTCGCCTCTGGAATGCGCCATGCCTACCCGGCACTAGACTCAACAGCCCTCAAGTAAGGGGGGAGATCCATAGAGATCGACATAGGTAGGCCCTCACGGGCTTTCCCTGTCACACCACCGTGCGTACGGGTCCGTACACGGCGGTTCGGCTGGTTAAATGT
>WURV02221383.1:0-10423 GCA_011762755.2 Epimenia babai
AAAATATATTAGGGATGTAACAGGGTAATGTTGTACGTGCGACTGACATTTAATTATAAAGTAGCACCAAAACCTCGGCTTTCCCCTTTATATCAGAAGTATCAGCTGGCCGATTGTTTTTATGCGAAAGAATGATTATATATGTCGATATTATTATTAAAACTCGCAAATATAGCAAATTTCTGTCTTCTAGTGGCTATGGTATGCCATCGTTTTCAGCATCTACCATGAAAGATTACCCGCCGGTCTTGTTCATGAAGATCTTGTCAACGTTAGCGGCTCCGACGTTTGTAAATTTCAGACAGGTCAGAGTTCGCCATCTGTTTAAAGCTGCTTCAATCGTTGAGATTTCCGAGGAAGCTACATTCGACAAATTTGATACAACGAATCAAAAGAACACGCGAATTTCACAAAAAGACAGTTCACAAAGTGTTTACAAGCAGCATGTATGCCTTTTGTTTAGGCCTACGAATTAATTCCAACAGTAATTCGTAAAAGGTAGATGATAGGGTAGAAATTAGACGGTTAAAAATACAATAACTTATATTAATCGTAATCTAACTATTATAAAATCCGTCGCGCTTTTCTGGAAAAGCGCTCTAATGTCTGTCTTTCCATGAGAATCCGGAGAGGTATTGCAACGTCGTTCTGTAAGATCTTCTCTATGACGTTGCCGTGTTTCGGATCCTTTGTCGATGGTCCACACGGCGCTTGCCTCTACTCCCTCTTATTATGTCATTGTAAATAATTATCACAAACTATCGCAGACAATGGCTGTATATAGAAGCCACCCTAGTCGATTGTCACGCACATGTAGTATTGCCTATATGACAGTATCCCCGACTATTCGCTCATATTAGGGAGCAACTGTATCCCGACAGAACAATGTGTTGTGGTCTACCTTGAAATGAAGATTGGTTATAAAAATTCTGCACGACAGCAAAGGTTTCGTTCGTTGTTGGGCACAATCGCCTTGGTTGTGACACATGGACTTCCAACCATGGAATCGCCAAGCGGCTGGTTTCTAAATCTCAAACTATGTTTGACTATATAAAAATCATCCCGACTAAATATATAAAGAAATACATTTTATTCTTCCTGGTTTCTCATTAATCAAGAGCCAACACGACCTTTTTCGAAGCTGACTTAGAAGACCTAAAGATTCGGTTTGGAGAAAAGTTTTTTCCCAGAACGATCAAGCTTCTCTCCATTTCGCTGATCTACATCGCATACGAACTATATATATCCAGGATTTCGCCCCGCGGTGCAGGGAATAACAGTGTCGAATAGAAATGTTGCATTATTTTTGATGGATTGATACGTACAGTAGTGATCGGCTATCTGGTAGTTAACTTGAGCGCCCGGCCAGTGATAGTTCGTGTATCTCAGAGCGTTCCTCTTGCTCCTACCGCCCCTACAGATGCAACAAAATGGTCACCACGATCTCGATAGTTTGTGATCGATGAATTGAAAATACGTAATACGTACGTGTATGTGTTGCCGTGTTAGGCATAATATTATCCTGAAAGTCACATGAAATATTTTGTCGCGCTAATCTTTCCATACCTGATGTAGTATACTTAATGGACAAAAAAATGAATTTGTATGCCGTATAGAGAGTATCTCAAGAGAGAAGAAATTATGAAAATTGAAGGCCGACTTCGATGAAAAAGTGATGTATTACTACCATTGGTGATCAAATAAGTTTGAAAAAATGATATTTAATTAGAGACTGCGGGATTGTGAGATTGAGCTGATAATACGTCGTGAAACGCCGGAAATGGAAGACATAAACCTGTCTTCTTCTGTAAGTCTGGAGTAAATCGTGTGGATTGGTGCTGGTTGCATGCGTCCAAACAAGAGTTAAAACCAAAACGGAAGCACGCGCGGAAAGGTCGCGTGCAGTCATCTATAGCATCGATGACTGTTTCGACACGCCAACTAATGAATATCCTGACACGCCAAATAATGATTTTTTGACACGCCAACTATTGATTGTTTCGACACAACAAGTGAATGTGTGGACACGCCAAATAATGAATGTTTCAACACACCATCTAATGATTGCTTCGACACGCCAAATATTGATTATTTCGACACGCCAAATAATGCATGTTTCGACACGCCAAATGATGGCTGTTTCGACACACTAACTAATGAATATTTCGACACACCAATTAATGAATGTTTCGACACAAACTAATGATTGTCTCGGTACGCCCACTAATGACTTTCTCTACACTCCCCATCCATTTCTGGATTTCCCAATTTGAAATATGCGATAAGAGGATAATGTGATATTATTATCACACAGGGGTTATCTTGCCAATTATATCACAAAATTTGTTAACGGAGGTCAAAACAATCAAATTATTATCAATAATAATATCTCGATAAAAAATTTGCCTGAATAACTGCTCAGAGTTATTTCTTAAGCATTTTTGTGCATTTTTTAGCAGAATCCTCAAGCTCATAACAGTGAAATCTGGAAGTGCAGTCCATCGAGAAGTGGCTTATTTCAGCGTCTTCAATAGGACTAGGATGTCGGAGGCGGGGGGAAAACCGGAAGATTCTTCCGATATGCGTTATATTTTAGAAGATGTTCGCTATATTAATAGCTACAGGAGGCGAGAGTAAATTACAACTAAAATATCTTCGACTTCCTCTTTTCACTAAAAAATTCCACGATACCAAATCAGGCAATCACGTTGATAAATACTCAAAAATAGCGTTGAGAGCGCTGAAATGTTTTATTGCAATTAATAAAAAGCCATATGTTGAAATTTTGGAAATAAATCTTTACTGAAGTAGTAAATACACCAAGTGGCAGACACTAGCAACGTCTGTAGCAAAACATTATTTGGATTATCGTTGCAATTGGCTACTGACAAATTCCA
Organism: Epimenia babai; assembly: GCA_011762755.2. NCBI lineage: Eukaryota > Metazoa > Mollusca > Solenogastres > Cavibelonia > Epimeniidae > Epimenia > Epimenia babai. The sequence continues at coordinate 2,898 of WURV02221383.1, forward strand.
AAGTATCATTCATTCTTTATCTATCAATTTTATTTTTATGACGTTTTTTTTTCTTTGCGCTCAGAGCATAACGAATGAAAGTCCGATGTTAAACGTAGTCAATGACATTTTTGTGTTGACTACCCGTCTGAAACTCATTTTCTTCTCAATGTTCTTGTTACACTTTTCTGAAAGAAAATATATGAAAATACTGTCCATAGGATAATATCCGTTCACGTCAACACTGCTAAGAAGCATACGTAAAGGACTGGTACAAAAACTGGTGTATTAATAGGCCCTTAATTAACTCCCCATTAAGCTACTATAAACTTATACTTCCATCTTAATGTAATTATATTGATGTTGCTGAGACGTTCTGTATTTCGTCTTCGTCTGCTATGCACTGGATCTGCTGCATTTTTGAGTGGCTTTTAGCGAAAATAACGCAAACGTGTTTGTTCTGCATTCGCCATATTTTTTAATAGCCTTGACTTTCGCTTGTTTAGATTACCTCCCATTAGTTTCCTGACGTTACAATCTGCAAAATTCATCTAATTAAGAGAATTTCTCATATTTTCAGTGGTTATTGCAGTGATTTTTAATAATTGTCATTTCTTTAACCCAAATTGTTCACGCCTGTTACAATTGAGTGACAGTTCAGGATATCATTAGGGAATATCGTTGTGATCGAGACGGTTGTTATCTGTGAATTAGGGAATATCGTTGTGATAGACACGGGTTTTATTTGTGAACATTGCAAAAGAACGAGTCATTGTCGTCGTGTGAAACTGTAACATGCATCGAAACAACGGAAACACGAAGATGCATATGTTATTTTTAAATGTCGATAAAAATGACAATGCCAACGATTTTAGATTGAATGACACGAGATGGAAAATGAAGTGCATTTAATTTCTCGCTTTTTATTTCGCCATATTTTACACACACGTGTAAATTGGTCACTCTTTGGGATCTTAGATTAAAAAATACGTTCCTTGCATAGCGAAAAGAACAACCAAACATCGATCCTAGTCGGGGTTAAAACTCACTTTTTATTATGTTTCTTGAAGAGATCGTCGGGAAGTAAAATATCGAGTTCGGTCAGGTGACCTTTGCCGCGGCGGCGGCCTTTACCGTGCTTTTTCTCGAATTCTTTCTCCACTTTTTCGATTCGATCATCGATGCTCTTCCGGCGTGCCGGCGCGGCGCGTGACGCCACAAACGCCACGACGACCAACTGCCCACGAGCAGCAAGTAATGTTAATGTACAGAAAAACTCAAGCAAAACGTTCGAATTTTCGGGAACATTCGGGAAAACGCCTAAAAAAATTGCGCAATATTTTTGCTACCTGTCCTAGCCGACGTGGTTCTGAATTTGTGTTGGATCTGAAATTCACAGGATCCTAGCTGCGTTTTCCCTTAGCCACTATACGTATGTATATCTGGCATTTGTAAGACAAGAGCATCTTAAACCACGCCGGCCATGACAAGTAGCTTGTGAAGTGTAGTTGCATAAGTGTAAAGCAATGGGCTGAGATAACCCTTCGTCTGGAACATTAATTGTCCTTCACAAAGATGGGCGTGCCGTCATAACAAGATTCCTTCCTGCTGACGTTGCCGTATTCGAAAGTGTCCCTTTAAATGCCCGATCGTAATTTCCAGTGGTCATATTTACATGTCCACGGAGGGAAAAGTGAAGGAGTGAGGGTCGAATGCTACATTAGTACGGGTAGTAAATGCCAGCCACGCAACAATATCTCTTAATACCCTCTAAAAGATAAGAATAATATTTTACATGAATCATGCGCAGAAAAATCGCTTACTTCTTGTAATGAAAGACGCGGTGAACGTACATTGGTATATTCCAGTAGGTTATATCATGTTGCAGAAACAAAAAGGATTAGAGAACACTTACCAAAGCGATGATTAGAGTGAAACGGGACATGACGACGTGATCAAGGAGTGATTCTGTTACCCAACACCGATCCGTCCCGTTTTTATACCAGCTTCACTAATGCACTCAGCAGATAAACTTGCTAAATACCCAGAGATTGCGATCCATTAATGATGAAATAACCAAATTTAGATTTATCTCTATATATGGTATGACCCTAACTGTCTCTCTCACTTAATTAGGCCATCAAATCTGCGATACTCGTGTACGTCGTGTGTCGATGATAGCGATATTTGACATAATATCCGTTGAAATAGATTGCAATAATATATATTAAATTCTATTTAAAATAATTTGATTTCATTTACTAATTCATGTATAATTAAATACGTAGATAAAATCGTCAGATATGATACTTTAGTATAATATGGATATGAACAACTACTATGACTTGTCGGTGGGAATTGTGTTATATGTAGGCCTACAGCATATATTAAAATGATTTGTTGCGACTGGACCTGTCGACCGGGTCATCTGGTCACTAATAAAATAACCGATCGTCCTTGCACCTGATGAAGTATACTTGATATACAAAAGCTTGTGTTAATCCTTATATAGTTAGGCAACAAGGTAATAACTTTTGTAATTTCGTATTTACGACATGGCTAATCCACACCTCTATGATCGATCGTCCACACTGTTACTAGTTCATGAAGGAAATGCCCACGATTCAAGTCGCTCGAGTTTGTAACTAAACTTTAAATTAAAAAAGAAATGCAAAAATTTATTTAAAACATTTCATCGGTCTATAATGCGATACCGTGTATACGACAAGTTGCTTTTTAAGCCTAAAACTAAACGTCTTGTTTTATTTGTGTAGTTAATATTTTGCCATTATATACGATTTTCTCGTGTATAGTCGTATTTATAGACAATCTCTTCCCATAAATGTTGCGCAATATCGGTTCCAAATGTCTACATATGAACTACATATGCGGCACACTCCACTAAGTCTGTGATAGGTCCGTGTTTATTTACAATGAGATGACGACATAGCGGGGAGGTAAGCGACATAGAGAGCGCATACAGAGCATGTGAAGCGCAACAAACGTCAGTTGGAAAAGCCCCAACAGAACCACACCGCAAGGGCGACCAAGACCCCATGGGCAATAGGGTGTAAGGCGTTTTCAGCCCGAAAAACGCCATAGTTAGTATACTGGTTAGAGCGGGCTTCGAACCAGGGACCCCTAGATTCAAAGTCAAACGCTCTAACCACCACGCCAGCTGCCCCCTATATATATATATATATATATATATATATATATTATAGTGTGTGTGTATAATTTGCAGAATTTTTATTAGAAAACGTCACATTGGGTAAAAGAATCGGGAAGAAAAATCGATATTTATTATGCTCATATTTAGTGCCATCGCTTCTATCGGAGTAAATTTCCACGGATGACCGACAGGTTGCAAGGACTGTGGAGTTGCTCCAAGATGTTCTGCTAAGAGCTAAGCCATATCGCTTTCAATTTCTTCTCGATTTTCTACTTGCTCTTGATAAACTGCGATTCCGCGAAAAGCTGCCGGCTTCATTGCCAGACTCTTCGCTTCTATAACTTCCTGTCCGACTCGAACGGTTCGATGGTCGTCTTACAGAAAGCCGCGACTGAGGCGTGACTTCCTCACCAAAATCAGCTACGGCGTATGTCGTGTCTTCTTCGTTCTGTGGTCGTGTCTTCAGTCCACTCGCTGTTGATCGCCACAGGTCTTTGTAATTTCGTACAGCCGCGTGCGACGTGGTTACTCCCGATGTCGTGCTGACACGAGAATGAATTAACTGGGGTGATTTTATCCCGCTAGGAGTCTCCCAACACGCTGACGTGGCCTCGGTCAGATCCACCATCATTGGCGCATTCAAAACCAACTCGCGTCTGAAACAAGCAACAACCACGCGCACATAAAAAATCGCCGAGCGCGTTGAGCAATACAGGACCAACCAGTAGATACAAAGCAATAAAAGGAGCATATCTTTTCAGTCTTTAAAAATCAGATTTTCACATGGAAATCTTTATCGTCAACGATGAAGACCTCTAACACACGCTATTATGTTTTGTGTTGAACTCTTGAGAAATGTTAGTATTTTACAATCCAGCCAAGCGATTTAGCATCACAGGCAACCATTGAAAATTGAGACTCTAGTGCGAGTCTAATTGATTTTCTAGTTCGGTTAATTCAATTACTCGTACAAAGACTGGCAGTGGCTTCTATCGAAAGGTGAATACTAAATTAGAATAGCATTTGATGGGAGGTGACTGCATTCCTACCGTTTTTTGTTTCTCCGATAGGCGCCTACGTAGCCCACAATCACCGCCACAATGACGACCGCAAATACATGACGGCATTGGGGCACGTGAAGATACCACCACGAGGAAGCCAACAGAAAGCACCTGGACACCACCTGATGGTCGCTATCCACGACTTAACCTCTATAGCCCCTGCTTTAGAGATCCCAATTAGTCTGACATCCTATGCAAAAACGCAAAGACCTACTGAGCAACTCACGATGGATGCAGAATCTCTCTACACTAACATCCCACACGCCGACTGACTGAAGCCCATAGAAAACTTTTTACCGCACGACGCTTCGTCATCCGCCATTATCCAACTAACGAAGTTTGTGCTCAAACACAATGCATTCACATTCGACCTAGACATTTACTTACAAGTTAACGGTACTGCCATAGATACACGCATGGCTCCACAATATGCTAATTTATTCATGGCCGACCTTGAACAGATGTTTATCTTCAACCACAAGGCCTGCAACCTCACGTATACCCCGGGTACATGGACGACATATTCATCATTTGGACACATGGCAGAGAACAATTTCTCAACTTCCATTACATCTTTTACAATTTCCACCCAACTATCAACCTAACCATGGAGTAATCAACCACTTTTATACACTTTTTAGACACATCTGTGCACTTTAATAACAACCATATCTTCATCTCACTCTACCGAAATCCAACTGACAGCTACAGCTATCTCCATACTACCAGCTGCCATCCCAAACACACAACCCGTTCAATAATATACCGCCAGGCACTTCGCTACAACAGATTCTACTCTGACACATCGGACCGCCACACACACCTAAAACATCTACGGCAAGCTTTCACTGGCCTCTCCAACAGGCCATTGTGACATTGAAACGCGCTTTCCCGGGCCCGTATAACCACGATGTATCGGTAAAATCGATTCAAAGTTTAGTTAGATATGTGTCATACTTCTCTCACACCTTGGTCCCAACCATCCAGGTCTGCAGCCGCCCGACGCGCAGCGACCGGACGTGACGATGCACATCTTTGGATATTTACAATGGCACAATCCGTTGCATAGTTTTTTTATTAGATATCTCCCTTCACGACATCCTTCATGAAAACAAGATCAATTGTTAGATACGAAAGAGAAAAGAAACATAGTGCAAACTGCATTATCTCACACGGTGCAAACCATATTACCTTACAATAAATGAAGTGTGTTATTTTATAGTGTTATCTGACATATTATGGAGTGTTATTTTATAGTGTTATCTTGAATATTGCAGAGTGTGTTTTTATAGTGTTATCTTACATAATATGAAGTGTGAAATCTTTATAGTGTTGTCTTAAATATTATGTGGTGTTATCTTGCACCTTTTAAAGCTATCTCCTCTGTTATCTATTTCCTAATAAAAAGATTTTACATCTTGTAGAGTGTGTTACCTTGCACGTTGTAGCGTGTTATTTTGTACCTAATAAGGAGTGTTATCTTGCGCCTCGTAGCATGTTATCTCACACGCGGCAGTCTGAGTTAAGGATAGGATGTTATTCGTTAATTATGTCGTGCTAAACTATCTCACATAAAAATGGCAAAATATATTTTATACATTGGAACCCACTCGCCTGGCCGACACATCGGTTGCAAATTTCTGACACTGAGGCAAGCACCAAAAACACATTTGCCATCCTTTACATCGCAAGCAATCTTAGCTTGACATCGGCACACTCCGAGGCATTTAGGCGGGCCGTATCGCCCACTCGGACATGCTGTGAGTAAAGACGAACCCGACAGTGAAACATGAGCGTATGTTGTACTACGCCTGCATGTACTATACCGGTAATTATTGACAGCTCATTTTGGTAGCGATGTCGATAAACGAAGACAAGTGGTGCTTCATTGAAGGTAGTTAACGTCTGTCGCGCGTACGATATTGCGTTCTTATACATAGAAAAATTTTGCAATAAGTGACTTCGAGAGTTAGGAATCGTTCTCAATGTTCAAACACGTTAATATCCCTTATTGCTTGTAGGGAAATCAGTGGGTTTGAGCACTTTCAAAATCCACTACCACTCACAAGAAAACCACGCTCGTTAGCGCAGCAGCTAATAATTCAGTTTCAAAACATTGCAAAATGTGTTAACATCGAAAACGCTATCGTTTGAAGATTGGATCGAGTGAAAACGGGTTTTTTTTTCGACTCACTCGTTTGGCATCCTAGTCCGGTATATCGAGTAAAACAACCGGTGGTACAGTATCCATTTCTCAAATCACACCTCGAGATACCCTTACAGTGGCATTTGGACGCGCAATTCTTTCCAAAGCGACCGGTACATTCTAGATGAAAAGGAATAAAACGAGAAATACTTTTGATTTAGTAGTTTAAATACACGCAACGTGAACAAAAACTGTCAACAGTCGATACCTGTGATGTCATCGTTAATTCAATTAAGGATTTGTTTCATTTAGAGCTCGACAAACTCAGAACGGTGAAATTCATCGCTCAAAGACGAAATTCACTGTATCCTCAAGTATGCTAACCTTATGTTCCTCAAGTGGTAGTAGCCAGATTGGAGGGTGTATCAAATATGGTGCATTACTGCGAAGTTGCTATTGCGGTATATTATAACACACTACGTTTGCGACTTTCGTGTTAAAAGCAGAACCTGTTTCGCATCTGTTCCCGATGTATCCATCAGCACATCCCATTTTGATACATGACCCGTCGGATACGTTACAGAAATGCTGATTGAGACAGTGACACGCTCCCTTACACTGGCCCTTCGTTAGATACGATGAGCGAGGACATGCTGAAACGCAATATATATTGGATTCCGGGTCGCGTCATTTTTTTCCCTGCTGTGGCAAAGTAAAACTGCATTTTCATTGCTCGAGAGATATCACGTGGTAGTAGATGAGCGCGCATCCTGCTGTTTACAAATTGGCTACCACGTGGAAATGTCCGCTACTTCATCGCAAAAATGCAATTTCGCCAATCAACGAACTTCAACCAATGCAAGCTTTTAGTTTTAGGCTTTATTTAGAGTGCCGAATTATCCCTTGGTCAATAATGATAGGATAATGTTGACAACAATAGTTTTGGTTTTAAACTTGTGTTAACTTGTACAATATACACATACGTACTGCAGTTATCAATTCGGATTGTGATTAAATGTAAATATGTAATATGTTTGAGGCTTCGAAGATCTTGAAATGAAAGAGAATTTATTTGAATACAGTGTACCGTTATAACTGAGCTGTCAAACACACTTTACATAAAACAATAGCCTGATGGTCCAGACTATAACGTTATTAATTACTTATA
>WURV02221394.1:0-10422 GCA_011762755.2 Epimenia babai
GTAATATCATGTGACCGCTATCAGTCACGCTATTCGCCCGAGAAGTTATGTCAATCAAGGCTGTGGAAAGGTCCATTGATGATAGGCTTCATAGGTATAGCGGCAGTACTGAGTACATGTTGACGCGGTAGGCTAGGGCTGCTGCGCTGGGAGACAAATTCAGTAACCTCTTTGATTTTGGGAAGTTTACGGAGGCTTATGGGAAATACAGGTTACGTTATTGTTATTTTCGATTTGTAGGACATTCTTTAGAATTATTTAAATAAGAACTACTAGCATAGTAAATGATAAAACTTTAGAGGTTGAACACATAATCCTTATTTCTAAATATCTGCAAAATTTATATATAATATGGTGAATATTTTCTTTTTGGCTTGAACATAGGAGAGACCCATGTTATTACGCAACTGCGAATTATCTGGCACTCTCTATGTTTAGAAATGGCACACGGAATTAACGTGATAAGACATAGCCAGTTCTATATCAAAGATCAAATTTTTCACTCTCTCTCTAAAACACTGAGATAATCAGTGTCGATTTTGACTCACAGAGAGCAAGACGGTTCAGAATGCTGGCGATTGATGACAAGAAACTCTGTTTTCTCGTCATTTAATTTAAAAAATAAGACACATCCGATTTTGGAATTTTGTGTAGGCAATCATCCACTTAGTAGCATTGTGTTATAAGTAAAAATACTGCCCTGTGCAAATGCCTATTTCATTCATCGAAATGCTTATTTTAAAGGTAAACAAGTAAACTGCAACATTTACAGACGGCAGGTATCAACCAATAAAGACTCTCGGATGCGGTGTACAATTTCACGATGAATATTTATGGCAGTTATATTAAACGCATATACAATACATCTGACACTCGGATATCTCCTCGTACACCATGAGAACAAGCATCTACCCATTTGAGCTACGGGTTCCGTCCAGCAATCGGGATAAATGAATTGCTGAGGGTCATCGCAGAAAAAGTCGATCGCTGGGCGGTCTCAAACCCCCAACCTTACGGTTACCAGTCCTGTACTCCTACCAGTCCATTTACTGTTTCTACCATTTTTACTGCAACGGCTCGCTTATAAGCACGTGTCGAGAATTCTGGGCCGTTAAATTAATTTATCATTAAAAATGCGGTGACGAAACTGTCTCCCTCCAAAACCAAATTTTAATTTCACGTTAATATTATTAGATGACATATGATATGACATTCGTATACGGATGACTTACTTAAACGTGCTTCATAATGACACGGATTTAATGATGAGCAAATAAATGCGTAATATAGAATCGTAAACTTGAATAATGTAAGAATCTGTTTCTGCGCAATAAATGTCTAGAACAGCCATTTGCATGTTTAGGTGAAAGCATTCCCAAAAGAGAACAGTAACATTAGTGCATGTACTTTACGATACCGTTTGATACAAGACAGGTAAACACTACTGTACAAGTTGGATATAATGTTCACTTTGTATTTTTCATAAATTATGACGGTGTCTTTACTTAGCGTGTGGTGACCGGTGGACAAATTACGGCACGAGCTCCTTCAGCTTTTGCACATGTACACAGAAGTGCTCAGTCAACACCGCGAGGAATAAGTGCAGGGAGAGACAGGCAAGGCTTGCCAAAGTTGCGTCTCGTGAGCTGGAAAACCTCATCGTGCTTTCGCTTAACACATCGTATTACATCATTTTGGGTGGGAGCGATAGAGACGAGGAAGGAACATGGCGCTGGCCAGATGGATCGCTGCTGAATGCAAGCTACACCAACTGGGGACCAGGTATTTTTCATTCACGCACGCAGCTTGTAGACACCTTTCTGTCCTTTTATTCTTGTTTCGCGATTCATTTTTTATTTTTCAGAACGATCATATATTTCATATGATATGAACTGTATGCGGGGTACTGTCACTATCACTGAATAACGAGGCTATGTTTCAACTTATGTTACATTTCATCAAACTGTTGTATTAGACTATGATTTAACTTACTTTCTATTGTGTTATACAATAACTGGTTATTAAACCAAATATATATAGGCGCTTTAGAGACATACTAGTTATAAGGGCGCCTTCAAAACAAATGAATTATTATTACTATTATTATTAAGGGGAACAACTCGGTATGTCGGTATCACTGAATAGAAGGGGAACAACTCCACTGAAGTGTTATGTGCATCCGAAAACACTGTGTATTATATTTCATTCTATCTAACTGCTCCTTGTGCCTCTTTGGATATTTTATTATACAAAAGCTCGTGTAACAAGTTTTTTTTAATTAATTTATGTTCAATAGAAACGAGAACAAAAATAATCCAATTCAATCGAGTTTATTTCTCAAATACATCATATACCATAGTTACACTATTGCATGCACACAACGTAAAAAGGTAGCGAAAAAACCTCATTAATTATAATGTACAATCAATCGTCAGAATTGTTACACGCGGACGTGGGTATTAAGATCGCTGCATGATGAGTTTTAGGTACACTTAATTTTATAACGTAGTTTTTTTATGTACAAGAAAAAGGGAGGTAATCAAAGTAAAATGTTATTGCACATCACCTCCGGTATTTGTTTAAAGGATTTACCTGTAGCTTTTCAAACTTTACAATTATAAAACAATTACAGTACATTGATATAAAAAAGCAATTACAGTAACAATAATACAATCACAATAAAATCGCATAGAGGTGTGGGTTGCCGTGTTAGCCATGCCGTAAATACGAAAATACAAAGCTAACACCTTGTTGACTAACTGTATAAGGATTAACACAAGCTTTCGTATATCAAGTATACTTCATCAGATTGCACCCGATGAAGTATACTTGATATACGAAAGCTTGTGTTAATCCTGATACAGTTAGTCAACGAGGTGTTACCTTTGTATTGTAATAAAATCGCAGTACAATTCGAATGCAGTTACAATACAATTATAATATACACTATATAGACATATCATCTACAGAAAAAAATTCAAATCAAGATATATGCATATTATTCGTGACTTTTTATCAATAAAGATTTTTATTTGCTTTTAAATAAGTTTCGACTATGATTTGTAAATTATTTGTATATTGCTGTATATTGTATACTATTTAGTATAATTCTGCGAGGCCCTCTACGATTCTGTCGTGTCACGGTGACCTGATGAAATTGTAACACCGTGAACACAAGTCACTCAATGCTATTCTATCAATGAGAAACAAGCCGAGTTTCTTCATTAAAAATTATTGATGTTTTGTTATTAATATTCTCGAACCCTTATGTTTTTGTATACGCAAATAGTTAATTTACATATATATACACATACACGCACATTTATATACCGAGATAAGACACTCGTGCATTCATAGCTCTGTCCATTTATACATTGATGATAGTCACTGTAACAAATTGTTACGAAATAATACTATTAATAGTGACGGTTTTCGGGAGAGGCTACTGTGGTAAATTGTAATTGTTTAACGAAGCGTGTACGAAACGATTTTTAATTAGAGACTAATTAAAGTAAAAACAGCCCGTCTACACGCAGGTCAACCGAACGGAGGGAGGATCAGCAACTGCTTGGAGTGGTATAACCCCGATGGAAAATGGCACGACGGCCCTTGTGACTATGTGTATTCGGCATATTCTGCAGGTTTCGTGTGCGAGAAGAAAGATCTGTGAGGGGTCAAACACTATATGATCAATGTGATTGTTAGTCATTACAGAGGCACGATTGACTACGTGAAATGTACCATAATCGTATAAAAATGCCATAAGATACTGTAATTATCGACATTAAAATGAATTTCTACCCTGTTTATTTGATGTGTTAATGACATCAGTAATGTGTCCCATGTGTTGAAATGTTCACTATTTGCGGACGACTCTTCAAAGTCGTTACGCACGAACTATAAAAATTAAATCAGCGGTAAGTCAACAAACTTTTCTTGAATGTTAGCAAAACTAATTTCATCCAATTTGGGCCAAAAAAAATTATTCATTAATTTATTTTTGGAATAAATTACTTAGCCAAAAAAGCATCCAAAACACAATTAATATAAAGTGAAAGCAGACCAGCCATATTTGCCCTCGGCCCGATTTCTAACATACTGTAATGACAGCCTAATCGTGACTCACTTTTATCAGGAAAAGTTACATAATTACCAGATATAACTGGCTTTGGTGTATTGAGCGAGGCATATACTGTACGTGATTATATTCCGCTTCCCAATCCCAAACAATTTGATGTGTAATCGTACCACGTGACTAATCAACTTGTTCAACTGACAGTTCAATAACGACATTTGGTAATAACAATTAACTTGTAGTGTAAGGCAGTAGAGGGGTTGAATGTGCCTCATTGTATCCTAGGTGTCAGTACATATACACTTTGGTGTTCTTCTGCTAAGATTGCTATTATTATTACTACAATTATCGTCGGGAGTATTGCTAGGGTCATGAAAATTACTATGATTATGATAATCACGATATTACAATAAAACGACATCATGATACTTGCGTGTGTTATTTTTTATATAAGGCAGGATATCTCTGCCATCGTCTAAATAGATGCCTTCATTAATCCATCACGATGACTACTGTGATTAATCGTAAGACAAATATGAAGCGGTAAGTCGACAGGTAGGAGCACTCGATTCGTTAGCTAAAGGTTGGGGATTCCCAGTTCGATGGTTGGGGGTTCTTATCTAACCACCTGTGGCTTTTATCCTTGACTACTGGAGTAACCCCGTATTTTAAATGTGCACACGTATAATGTCATCTTTAACGGGTTATATGCGAGTGTTAGAAGGTATTGTATCTGCACTGAATAGCTGTTTAAACATGAATCCTAAACCGTATCTTAGAACTTGTTTATCAAATACGAGGGGTCTAACAGTATTGCACTGAATGTATTTACAGCAACGCAGTGTTTGACTTCTACCTACGTTTCATTGTTAGTCAAGCGAATGTGTTAAACTTCTCTCGTCACACGTCATTAACAAGACGGCAAGCTTATGTGAATTTGTGCCTCTTAATGTTCACTCCAGCAACTTGTCGCTTATCTCTGACAAGGATGGACGTTTACCGCGATATTTCAACATTCCATTGTACGAGTTCATAAGATCGGGTAAGGCGTTGCTGGGCTTCGAGTAAGTCTGCAACTTGAGAAAATCCCCCAAAGCGAGCTCTTTGAGTCTTACGCAAATGACGAGGTTCCTAAGACGCAGTAGACTACTCCACATAAATGCATGGAGAATTGTTCACCGACATACGTTAGGCAGAGGACGACATTGTTTAGGTTCGCTCGTTAATTATGCTGGTAGATCTAGTCAATATCTACCGATGTTATGCATCGAATAATTCTCTAATAAAGCAGAACGGCATTTGCTATTCTATCAATAAGAATACCTGCCAGCGAATAATATCCGTCTTGCCTCTGCTCATATACTACACGCCTTTCCCGGATGAACTTCAATATCCGCAATATTACCAAAAACAGGGCAGGAAGAACCGGTTTTTTCTATAAATACGCAATAGATATACTCGCAAATATTTAGACTTTCGTTACTTTTCTTCCCATTAACATGACTATATGGATTTCGGTCCTCCATTACTTTGTTTAACATTTCGCACCTCACAATTAATACTAGCGCACGACTGTTATCTATTCCTTACGCCATATGGTTGACCGTTTCCTATAACAGCCCAGTGGATGCCAATCCAATTATAACATTGGGGAACACACTCTCGGTTACATGAGTTCCGACACCAATTCGGATAGCTTTGAGGTCACAGATTCTGAAAATGGCGTTTGTGCAGTTCAGGTCTAGTTTTGATGCTATGCGGCGATTTACTTAATCGTTAGGGCTTCTGTTTTTCATTCATCGGGACGCCTCATCACCCGAATACCTGAATACGACCATCATGGAAATTAAGGCGGTGAGGAAGGAGAGCCGAGGTTGTCAACATGAAACAAGGTGTATCGTTACTCCGGATTTGTCAGTAGACCGGCCTCATCGTCGGGAGCGGTATTTTACTGATGTGTGCCCCTTACTCACGATATCCATGATTCCGACTCAGAACGACATGAATCGGCACAAATCGTTGTTCAAACATAATTTCACAGTCCAGTAGTCCGAACACCGGCCAATGTTGACCGACCACTGACCGATAACCACCGGAAATATCACCACAATACGGACCCGCCCAAACTTAACTACCACTTAAATATCACAAATCGGTGGTCATAATGTATGTCTATCTTAAACGTAGTAATGCGAAATATGCTCTTCCCTATTATTATGAGGAATTTTACACTGAATAAATGACCGGAACTCTCAGGTCATAATTCATGAACAGTGAACAGTTTATTTACGTAGTTATATGCCTTATTAGTTATACTGTTCAATGAAATCTGACTCAACTTTATATGTACATGCATCATTCGTAGTTCTCTCCCCTTTGTGATTCGTTAGACCGGATATTCGTTAATGCGGCCAAATTCCTTACTAACAGACCCGTTCGGAGTAATGGCGCCAGACTGTATATAGATATAGCTAGAACCTTATAATGCGTGTAGAATTTTTTCAGGTGTAAAGTATACATTTAGTTGTCTGTTGGCTTTGTGTTGTTTTTGAATGGTTGATTTACTGTAAAAATATGTACGATAAGGGCGTGGATACGATTATAATCATCGATTATACTGTGGCCACGGCAACCTGCACCGTGACGCTGGCCCCAGGCTCGAACTGCGCATCTACAGACGCCGCGTAGTTCCGCGATCCGTCCGTTTTTAGGGTCACCGCCACTGGACGCGCGTTTCGTGATATCACCGAAACGTGGACGGCCGAGCGTTCGACGTGCCGGCCAAATGAAGAGAGTAGATACCCATGATAGGGGCGGCGTAGAGTCGCTGTGTGGCCACGCTGTAACCACTGGGATGGCGTACGGTGATGTCGTAGGTTAGACCGTCAGCGTAGTAACTCGACACGCCGTCCGTAGCATCCGCGTACTCGATCGTCAAGTTATATACCTTGAATATCCTCCGGGCTTCATTATGAAAAATGCAACATCCCGCAACAAAGAGTAGCCTATCATAAAGGGAGACCTCTAACTCTATGTCTTATGTGACAGGGCACAAACAATATCAACATGTCTATCATTACGGTGAAAATTAATCGGAATTCACTGGGATTAAGAATGCCACATAATTCCCTAGATCAAATATATAGGATTCGTTGTTAGACGCATAGATTTGGATGCATCTATTTCTAAGGGGGGGATTTACTTCTACTTTTAATGACAGTGAATATGAATCGCCCTGCCAATATTTCCTGCTTAGATCCTGTATAAATTATACAATAACCCATTTCACGACAAATCTTTGTAAATTTTCAAGCACGACAATCTTGTTCATCTCCTGACGTAAAATGAGAGAGAAAAATCACATGCGGATTGGAACACGCAATCTCTCGCATGAAAGGTCGCGCTTCTACCCGCCGCACCATTAGCACTGACTTTACATTCCCAGAATGTCAGTAACAACTATCCGCTGAATGTTTTAATCCTTACATTTTGCTCGAATTTAAAATAGTATCTATTATCTTGTTTCTATACGTTCCCGCAACATGATATGCGATAGTGTATGTCATTTTTATTAAGTATAAACCAATTTACAATACAACATATATATAAAAACAATTAACATTGAAGAAATGGGAAAACATTTCAAGGCGGCACCGTTATACAAATTAGATTTCCAACACAACAAAATAATGACGATACCTACACGAGAGCCACTGCGCCGATTGCTCATTTATCGGAGGAAGTATTGCAGAATGACACAAAGGCCCGCGCTGACGCTACCGCATTTACTATAGAGAGGATGCCGAAGCATTACAAAAAAATACTTTTATCATCATCATCAGCATCATCAACAATTTCAATCATCTTACTCGCATATAAAAGTTGCACATTTCCATCAAGAGTTAGATTTCTACGAAACACAATAATCTTTGTCTTATCCACGTTTACGGCGAGTCCCCACCGCTCACAGTACACGTGTAATTCATCAAGAGCGAGTTGCAAGGACACGGGATCCTGGCTTACGACTGCGGTGTCATCGGCATATAAGATGCAGCCAATTCTGACGTTGTTAGACAATCGTACCCCAAGAGAACGGCGGGACAGAACTTCACTTATATCACGGATAAAACAAGAAGAAAGAAAGGCAAATAAGGGCTAATATACCTGGTATATCAACTTGGTTGGTCGCAGCGAAGCATGGTATGGAAATCAGGGCGACGCTAATGGACATGAGGAGCCATGCCTACCTGACCATTGCTGAAACAGAAGTGTACCATAATAGTAAGGGGTGTTAGAGCTTCAGTAAATAGTTAGGACAACCATGGCATCTATGCAGTAGCTCGATATTATAACGATATTTTAGATCCTCGTTTCACTTTGCCGAGAGAAATTTCTCACACTGACAAATTTAGTGAGCTTTATCTTACAAAAGAAGAACATAACAAAAAATAGGTTTCGTGCTACTCTATAGTCTTTAGTAAATGCCCAGTTGGTATTTATAATATCAAGTCGAGATAACCCGATGTAATGTTACAACAACCCACTTGCACCTTGACCATTCTAAGTATCTAATCACGTATATTTTTCTCTGTCACTGTAGCCTAAAGAGCGGGAAAATTCCTTGAATTGTGCGAATGGAAACTGGCTATCTCGAGATGAAATGCCTGGCTCCTAATCACAGCACTCCAAAGACAAATGAAAATATTTATTAAATTCCTACGAAGATGGGTCAAAGACTGTCGTGTACTCGATACACTCGACCCAGCTTTATCATTAGTATTTTGTCCAAGAAATAGTAACCCTCAATCCATAACAACTGGATTAACTTGACTAAAAAATAGGATTTTGAGCATTTTAAATTGAGAATTATGAGAGCGTTGAGATTTATAATTTTAATGAATCCCCACTCAGTTATCGTGGTCTAACATGATAGCAAATACATGCACACACTATAGGCCTAAATCGATCACTAATCTGTTTTATAAATATTTACTAAAGAAATGTTGCCACAGATTTACCTGACTGGCGATGCTTGTTTTATATCGGCACGTTAAACCTCGATCCGCACGTTCACCCTTGTGGTGCTGATGGTTACGTGCGATCAAGTAGCTCGACATTGTTTCCTATTACGGATGGTGAAGTAGAGACCATCCACAACACGCAGATACAGCATGACTCGTTACTGGTCACAATGCCGCGTCACTCCAGCCGATCAGTTCCGGAGAACAATGCGAGGATATTACAGCACAATGGAGAGCAATGAACTAATTAGGCCGGCCTACTGCGTGACTGGGCATCCTGTTCTCGTCATCAGACACCGCAGCCGATGATGTGATGGTAACGATAGGATACTCAATATTTACTAGTAGTTACGGGTTATCGATTACTCGTGTTATTTAAAAGTACATTCAATCTTAAGAAACTGTTTGATCATTATCAACGTTTTTCCGTCCGGACATGGCGATAGTTCGTAGACTTTTGGTTGGGGCATTTCGTGCAATATCCCGTATGTACATATATGATCCTTGAGTATATCACCTCACCATTAACATACTATCTCCGTCCCCCGTTATATAGGGATGATGTTTAGGAGAAATAATAATGTATCGGTGTAAACTCATTAGCATTGTTGCATTTTACACACACAAAATATATAATTTTTCAATATTTAATAATAAACTTATTGAGAACATCTTTCATCTTTCGATAATCCTAGTTCAAAATTATTATTTGTCTTTAATATCGCTATAAGGAATGTATATCACGACCCTGGACTCGACGCCCTCCGATCCGCCTTTCCATTGCAGGGTTGCCAACTCTACCGGATAATCCGGGTGATCACCCGGATTGACAAGTCATCACCATACCTCCCGGATCCATGAGATTTTCACCCTATTTGTGACCCCCGCACCCTATTTCACATTGTTTTTCACTTAAAACACATCCGAATGCTGTTATTTCCTGATTTATGTCAAATTTCTGTCAGTCTTGAGTCTTGATAGCACGCGCGTGATATGACTTGTCACAAACCGGTCGCACTATTTACCCGGATTACACGTACGCATTTTTTATCAATAATTATCCGTACTCTTTGGTTACGAGACGTAGTCTTCGCTCAAACAATACTACTTTCGGTTTCTTCTCGTATGTTTTACTGTACACCCGATGAAGACATTTCTTTCCCTGCTGTGGCAAGGTAATGTAGGCGTGGCCTATGGAATACCACGTGACAACGAAATTAGGCCACGTACTGACTTGACAAACTCTCCGATGTGAAGCGTAAAGTAATACTAACGTAACACGCTTCGACGATTTTCAAGCGTTTTATTAATTTTTATTCCACCAAT
>WURV02221405.1:0-10421 GCA_011762755.2 Epimenia babai
TGTACATCAGTTATAGGGAGTATCAAGTGTAGGTCAGTTATAGGCAGTATCAAGTGTACAGCAGGTATAGGCAGTATCAAATGTACATCAGTTATAGGGAGTATCAAGTGTACATCAGTTATAGGGAGTATCAAGTGTAGGTCAGTTATAGGCAGTATCAAGTGTACAGCAGGTATAGGCAGTATCAAATGTACATCAGTTATAGGGAGTATCAAGTGTACATCAGTTATAGGGAGTATCAAGTGTAGGTCAGTTATAGGCAGTATCAAGTGTACAGCAGGTATAGGCAGTATGAAGTGTACAGCAGGTATAGGCAGTATCAAATGTACATCAGTTATAGGGAGTATCAAGTGTAGATCAGTTTTAGGCAGTATCAAGTGTAATAACAATAATAAAGCTTTATTTCGAGTGCTGAATTATCCCATGGTCAATAATGAAAAGATGATGTCGACGACACTTTACAATGTTACGACCTCAAAAACATAAACTAATGAAATTATGTGAAATTTGAGGACTAGTGCAATGCTTAGTGGTGGTTTTAAACTTGTATAAACTTGTACAACATACAGATACGTACTTACGGTGATGACTTTGGATTATGAAGAATTAAATGTTAATAACACAATGTGAACTATAAACACACTCCAGAACTGTGCAGTAAGTGTATGTGAAAGCACGAGTGAAGAGAAGAGTTTTGAGTTTGTATTTGAAAATGTTGAGAGTGGGAGATGTTTTGATGTAAAGAGGGAGAGCGTTGAAGAGTAGAGTGGAGTTGAAGGTGACAGTACGATCGCCGAAGTGTACACGCTTAGATATTAGGACGAGATTGAGTGTTCTCGACTGCCCAGTGTTCCGGGCAGACCTCTGAATGACTGTGAGTTATAGACAGAATATGTCAGTTACGAACATTATGACATACACAGAGAAATTTGCTAAATGCAATATTTACATTGACATTTTCGCCACGTCCCTAGTAATGTAATACATGAAAATGTACATGAAAAATAAATGCGTCAACTATGGCCTAGAGACAGTGTTAAGACTGTGTTTTATCACTGATACATCGCATGGTTACTGTATCTAATTGTCTTGTGTTTTATCACTGATACAAAGTGCGGTTACTGTATCTAATTGTCTTGTGTTTTATCACTGATACAAAGTGCGGTTACTGTATCTATTTGTCTTGTGTTTCATCACTGATACAAAGTGTGTTTACCGTATCTAACTGTATTATACAGGGATCGTGCGGCCGCCACTGGGCTCCTGTGCTCTTGATAAATGCAGAGAGAATTACACAGCACATCAATTCAACTTTACTTATCAATCCAACAGCAGTGCACTTATCAGGACTTGCAAGTGTGTATCGTTATTTATTAATAAGAAAAATACGACTGTATGATTGTCAATAAGGGAAACTTCGATAAAATTTGAGCTTATATATGGGGTGTGTCTATCACTAAATCTCTAAATGGTAACATGTTTTGCAACTAGCTCAACAATCGGCGAGGGCAAGATGTTTTTATAGAGTCATGTTCGGCAGTGTTTAGAAGATGTCACATCCACCACGTGTATTCCCCATGGGATTCCCCTGTCTGGTGAACACTGTCATCTGGATGCTGAAGATAAAGAATCCTTAATCCATATTTTTGCAGATTTTTTAGTTCTTTAAATTCTATTGTTAGAATTTGACGCGGGAAGTTGTTTCTCTTTTACCTTCAGAATACTGGAATTTTTATGCCATAATCTTACTCCTGTAAAATTGATTACGGATGAACGGATAAACTAATTTAAAAAATTACACATAAATAAACAATAAATTTAATTGAAATGGATTTAAATGATCTTTTATGCCGTTGTGTCATAAAAATGACTTAAATTAAATTCTAGATTAGTTCAGTTTATGAGATTTTGGTGATTTTGTGGCTTAATCTCATGAAATAAATTCCTAATGACATATCGTTTGTGTGAGTATTAAAAACTCTCGTCTGGAACTGACACTGGTCATTTTGATGTATCTATCAAATTTGACGCTGTCAAGGTCATAACGTGAACGCCGTAGCAGATGAAAAACTTGATGTGTTTTATGCAATTTATGGCAAATTTTCGATCTGTGGTGACCCACATTATAGCGAAGACGAACAAAGATGTCTCCCCCCGGAGATTATAAACCTCCCTCTTGGTGATGCTGAACTTGATAGCCTTTTGTGTCAATGATACATCGGTAGTTTTTGTCAGTGATACATGAGTATATTGTGTCAATGATACTTAAGTACTTTGTGTCAACTATATGTATGGTGTGTCACGGATACATGAGTATATTGTGTCAATGATACTTAAGTATTTTGTGTCAACTATACATATGGTGTGTCACAGATACAGGAGTATATTGTGTCAATGATATGTAAGTATTTTGTGTCAACTATACGTATGGTGTGTCAGTGATACATGAGCATATTGTGTCAATGATATGTGAGTATTTTGTGTCAACTATACGTATGGTGTGTCAGTGATGCATGAGTATATTGTGTCAATGATACGTAAGTATTTTGTGTCAACTATATGTATGGTGTGTCACGGATACATGAGCATATTGTGTCAATGATATGTGAGTATTTTGTGTCAACTATATGTATGGTGTGTCAGTGATACATGAGTATGTTGTGTCAATGATATGTGAGTATTTTGTGTCAACTATACGTATGGTGTGTCAGTGATACATGAGTATGTTGTGTCAGTGATACGTGAATATGTTGTGTCAGTGATATGTGAATATGTTGTGTCAGTGATACGTGAATATGTTGTGTCAGTGATACGTGAATATGTTGTGTCAGTGATACGTGAATATGTTGTTTTAATGATACATTAGTGTGTTATGTCGATGATACATTATTAGGTACATTATGCTTACGTGAATATGTTGTATCGATGCTACATGAGTGCGTTGTGTCCTGGAGTGTGTAGGTTTGCGCCAGTGGTGTAGTGGTTAGAAGCATTGCCCTCCAAGCGTGAGGTTGCAAGTTCGAACCGGGATTTTTTTCCTGCGCCTTCCACGAAAGGAAATGAGCAAAATTTTTGTGCTTGTATATTGAGAAAGATTCGTCGTGAAATGGTTTATTGTGAAAATATATTAGGGATGTAACAGAGCAATGTTGTACGTGCGACTGACATTTAATTATAAAGTAGCACCAAAACCTCACCTTTTTGTTGTGTCGATTTATTTATTCATAGGCCGATTACCGAAGTAATCGTTGTGTAGGCCAATTTCATTTATGGCCCTTTACAAAGCTAGCCTATGTGGTTGATACGACAATTTGATTAGCCTCACTTATAAAAGGGGTGGGGAAAAACACCTAATGTGAAAAACCCACTGAATCTGGAACCTACATTTGTCGCACACTCTGCTAAATCTATGGAAGGTCAATGGTTAATTACAATGAGATGGGGGCAGTTGGTGTAGTGGTTAGATCGTTTGACTTTGAATCTAGGGGTCTTTGGTTCAAATCCCGCTCTGAACAGTATACTTACTGGCGTTTTTCGGGCTGAAAGTGCCTTAAA
Organism: Epimenia babai; assembly: GCA_011762755.2. NCBI lineage: Eukaryota > Metazoa > Mollusca > Solenogastres > Cavibelonia > Epimeniidae > Epimenia > Epimenia babai. The sequence goes on from WURV02221405.1 coordinate 3,556, forward strand.
CCCCATTGCCCATGGGGGTCTGGGTAGCCCTCGCAGTGTGGTTCTGTTAGGGCCTTATCCCTGTGACGTTTGCTGTGCTTCGGATGCTCTATATATGATCTCTATGTCGCTTACCTCTCCGCTATGTCGTCATCTCATTGTAAATAACCATTGACTTTCCATAGACTTAGCGGAGTGTGCGACATATGTAGCTCGTATGTAGACATCTGGAACCAGTGGCGTGAATCGAAAAAGGTCAATTGTCTGCCCAGACTTGGTGGGTTTTTCATAGTAGGTGTTTTTCCCCCACCGCTTATAAGTGAGGTTAATCAGATTGTCGTGTTAACCACATAGGCTACCTTTGTGAAAGGTCATGAATGAAATTGGCCTACACAACGATTACTTCGGTAGTCAGCCTATAAATAAATAAAAACGGGCGAGGAGATCGGTGAAGCAGTCAGTCAGGCGCGAAAGCCTGGAGGAGCACTGCGTACATTTGTTAATCGATAAACACTTAGAAGCAATTAAAAAGGAAGTTATTTTTGTTTTTCCTAATAAAACAGATAGGCCGATACAAACATGATTGGTCCACAATTTGGACGAACCAGTTACTCCGTGTCTGATTGATAATCAATTTGATAATTTAGGCAGACTTACACGAGGGTGGCGATTGTTAGACGAGAGGGTAACTAGCCTTGGTGGCCACCCCGCACTGGTTGTCTTTGTTGCGGGACATCCAGATATAACCCTTATTACCCCACATCGCTCCCCAGCTGCAAGGGGCAAATTAGAAAATTACAAATAAACGTGACCCAAAAATTTAGCCAAAATGCGACAAACTGTGTCTCGAGAGTGGACTTCCTGCTGTTTGTGCAGCTTGCCCAGTGATGGATTACAGCCACTCATCTGGGTAGAGACATTTACGTAACAGGCCCCAAAAGTCCATCTAAATATTCCTGCTGCGCCGTATATTTAATTATATCGCCGTAAACAGATTCTAACGACTTACTTATGGCTAAGTCAACCGAACCAATCTGGGTGAAGCCCCTTGCCAGAGGATACAGTGGAAAACTACAATCGGCATCTCTTGGAATTTGAAGCGGACCACTTAAAATACGTAGCAGGGCACGCTACCAATTGATCTATACCTTAATATAGCAAAATTTGCAGTGCCTTCGTGACTTTCGAAGAACAAAAGGCCAAAGAGGCCTCAGGACGCTCACCTGGCTATTGACAAGATCAAGAGACCAAACATGCCCCTGAACACTCATTCAGATATCAGAATAAAGGTCACACAGGCCAAAAAACACTCTTCTGTTATGGAATATTTCAAGCATTCAGAAATTTTAATTTTGTTGAGAAAATTATTATAAGTAAAATGACGAACATCGACAGAAAAATACTTCCCTTCGATTGATGATATGCTTAACAAAACTAAGAGACCAACCCACCGATTTTATATGTCAAATTGCATAGCTCTATGACAACTGATTCTTGAGAAGATTTTTAAGGTTAAAAATACAAACAGCGACTGATATTACTTCCCCTTGATCTGATGATTATATGCTTAACAAATCTAGACATTTACCATAAGAAAATATCTGCTAAATGGCAAAGCTCTACGATAAATAGTTCTCAAGAAGATTTTTTAATAAAATCTTAACATCGAAAGGATAAACGGACGATGCTCGAAAATAAATAAGTACAACCGACGCAACATAAATAAAAAACACAAAAACTAAAAAGGAAAGAAATATACAGAAGTGTATAGAAACCGCGAAGACTCCGACATTAAACAATAGGAAAAACCGGCCTCAAAACTCTCTTCTGGATATTAGAAACTTTAAAAAAATACGAGTGAATGACTAAATGATAAAAAAGTTGACTTAATAAATGAGATTATATCGAATCGGTGTAATAAAGTAACGTCCTCACAGATCGCACAATAGAAAGTCAAGATGAAAATGACACAATTCAGATAGTTCACACACCTCTTAATTGTTATTGGAGAAAATGGTAGCTATGCTGTCAGCTTTGGTTAATTATGGATATGTTGATGGTGGGATAGATATAAAATCTGAAAATAATGTCAAGCTAAAGCAGTTTTCTGAGAACTGCCTGAAAGTAATTCATCCTCATAATACCTAGTCGAAACAATTCTACAGTGATTAGTAGCACATAAATAATAAGTGTAAGAATAAAAATCATAATCACAAATAGGAGACTGAAATAATCTTCAAATGGAGTCTCTATGATTAGTTAACATCATTGCTCGTCGTCATGAGACATGTAGAATGTCAGTCATTAAATCTCTGCTCAAGGATGGAGACGTAAGATAAATTGCGTTATCCCATTCCAGTAACTGTATTAATAAGATTGGCTATTTTCACTTACAATTACAATTTGAATACAGTTAGTGAGTGGTAGAAAGATAGGACTCAAGTAACCAAAGGTTGCGGTTTCGGAACCGCCCACCTATCGACTTGTCTGCGTGATCCTCAGCCAGTCATTTATCCGCGTTTGCTGGAGTAAACTCATGTCCAAAATGGGTAGATGCTCGATATTATCCCGGGCGGGGTGATATGCGGCTATCGAAGGTATATGCGCTGAATAGCTGCCAACAACATTTCATTGCAAACCGCATCTGAGAGCTTTTATTGGCTGATACTTGCGGTATATAAATATTGTACTTTACCTCTAAATACAATTCTGAAATAGTATCAAGAAAGACTACTTTTCAATGTCCAATTCTAGCCAAATAATTCTTCATCCAATTTATCGATCATTCATGCCTGCTAACCAGAGTTCTTACAGAATCTTCGTAGAACTTGTCATAAGGTAAGTATCCCCAATAGAATAATCCACAAAGTAATGATTTGCTTATCAACTGATGAAACCAAAACTTTTTTCGACTGAAATAACATTCCTCTCCCACAATTTCACACTGCGAGAATTACTCTTTTAATCTTACTGGTTTATAATAGAGCAAAGGCATCCTACTACTATATTATCAATTTGAGAGGCTCTTGCATAAAGTAAACTAGGCTGAGTCAAAAGTTGATGCTCAAAGAGATCGCTAGCAAGATGTCTACTAAAGCGTGAAATGAATGCCTCATATTGGTATGATGCCTGGCATAAATCCCCCCCGTTGCAACGATGACGATACCCCGAACAGTGTGAATAAGAACAACCCGAGGACATTATGCGCCAGATTACGTAAGTTCAAACGGGTTTTGAAATAAATAATTTTTAAACATTAATTAATATCAGATGGACGGACGGACAAACTCCAGTTCAAATAGCTCACCAAGCATATCCACGAGTGAGCTAATAATGATGACCAAATCATACATACAAAGCGTCTCGGGAAAATATCCATATCTCTGACAAATGTTGATTTTAATTTTTCATATCCTATTTCAAAGAGAAATAACAGGCCTTTCTAATGAGGTATCATGTATATTCGTTACATTTTGAGTTTGTAGCAGGTCGTCGAAAAAAAAAATTGCATTTTGGGGGACGCTCTGTAGAACAATCACACTCAAAATTAGTTCCCCACCAACATTATATAGGTTGCTGCACTATACAGGATGGCCTTAACGTGCTGTCATACACGGCAAAGTACTAGTGGGTGACCAAGTACGGTCAAGAAAAAAAAACAATAAGTGGACCTGTTCTTGACGATCCAATAATCCAGGCCTTCGTCATTCACTCCGTAACCAACGACGAGTACAGCGTGATCCAGCTTAGTTTGACTGCACCTCGGTTCGTCGTATAGACCTGGAAGTTATTGAAACAATCGCTGGTTGCACCGATACTAAAACACGGGCTCGCGTAGAACATTGTGGGTGACGTTAGATACGCGCGTATGTACATACATTTAGTTATTATGTGCAATTTTTTTTCAATCTGAGTGAAGAGTTTGGTATCGTGCGATCTTTTACTTGACCGGACGACCGAGGCCTATAGTGACACATAACCTATACTGGAGTTACGTGATTTTTTGACTATCTCAAGTCTGAATATTAGCATCAGCGTGATCTGAGGCAAAAAGTTCCCCCTCTCCGCGTGGTTGTCTTTGAGCGATAAGTCAGGGTGTTGAGACGAAATACAAAAATCTTACTTGTCCAATATAAGTAAGGCTCGTGTACATAAATACCATAGTCTACTGACCGCCTCCGTAGAAATGGAACGAGCTGTGGCTAGCGTCGATGGCGATCGAGATGGGTCCCACAGTCGCCGTGGCGTACTGGAGGTCAGTCTCGGATCCCTTAGTCACGTCCACAAACCCGGTACACGATGCCGCGATGTTGCTGCGGTTAAACTTACACGTTCTCTCTTTCTGCGCGAAAAACGCGATCACTGTGACCAACGATATGTTTATAAGGTGAAAGAGGATATATATGTAGTTATAAGCTGATTACTGGAGTAATCATCTAGGCCATTTTTGCCTTACAAACAGCGAGCCTTTAAATATAGCGAGCGAGACATATTGATTAGCCTAAATCGTAGAAGGTGGGCGAACACCTATTAAAAACCCAACGAGGGTAAGCAAACACGGAAACTTCCATTTCGGTGCTGGTTCGAAACGTCTACAGAAGGGCAACTGCGTCGCACACTCCGCTCAGTTTAGGATACTTAATGGTTGTTTACAATTGACTGACGACGCAGCGTGAAGGTAAGCGCCATAGACGCCATCCACAAAGCATCTGAACCACAGGCACGTAAACGGAAGAAAATCTCCACATAGCCATACTTCCAGACCCCCATGGGCACCAGGGTTTGAGGCACTTTCTGCCCTAAAGAAATGCCACAGGTAGGATACTGGTTGGAATAGGAATTGCGCCGGACTCTGGACTCAAATTCAAACGCTTTAAACAGTACGCTGACTGCCTCGAGATGAAACAGTATCAAAAGTGATAAAAATGATCAATGTGATAATTGGGCTAAATGTGATAAGTGTGATCTAGCTAAAAGAAGACATGCTAAGTGTGCTCACTGATTTCACAAAAGTGTCGTTGAATGAGAATTGGCCAAATAATAGTATAATAAAGCCATATAATAATTCTTCATACGAATCACGAAGCTTCGTGGGTCAATATAAAAGGATGAGTTGGTCGCGCTCACCTTATCGAGGTACGGATAAGATTTCTCCGAGTCGATGCCTCCGATTGCCTTGACGTATTTGAAAGAGGTGTCCATCCATCCACCATGGCAGCCATGGTTACCGAATGCTGATGAGCAGTCGACGAGTTGCTGCTCGCTCAATGATACGAGTTTGTGCTTCAGCTTGAAGTGCTGCCCCTCTAGTGATCCGGTCTGGGGCAGAGGTATGCAAGTTCACTCGCAATATCAGGTCAGGTCGATCATTACTTGATAACCAATAGATCAAATTGTTTATAGATACTTCGATTAAAATCATTACTAGTTTCTGGTTTAAAAATCCCCTTTTATTCTACTTTATTCCGGTGTTTGTTCAGCAAATATACACACGCACTCTATATACCACTGTTAATATTGTGCCTTCTAATAAGCTACACCTGTTTGGCGATTCGACGTTCCGTAATTCGATGTTCAGAATGTTTCAACATGTGTTTAATATGGAGGTTTCCAGGTTCAGCAGTACAATAATTAACTACTCATTGATTGACTGGATTCGGGTAAACACGTTGCTATTTTAAGAAGACACAGTAACTAGAGAAGCAAACAGTTCAGTGATTACCGTGCAAGTATGTAAAGATAACATCAATAGAACACTGGGTGCACGCTGGACTTGACCTCACATACACTAGTTGGTGATACAGTAAGGAAATATAACAGACTTACAGCACTGAACGCATAGCAGGAGCCGCAACTGCCCTGCGGGTAAACAATGAGTTACAGACAAGAATTGTTGAGTTCAGATTAAATACAACACTAATAATGCACACATGGGACAAAAACAGACACAAAGGCTAAGATGATCATGAAGGTGGCAACGTAAAATCTTGATCAACGACTTAATTTCACGATCCAAGTAACGGCATTTGTCAGTTATAACCTACAGACACGTATAGAGAGTGACGTTAAACAAGAACATAATATACAGTCTTCTAAATCTGTGTTCGCTCTAATTATGCACAGTTAGACGACTATTTATAGAGAGAAGGTGTGACAAGAGTATAAAATCAAAGAACAGCCTAGCATCATGGCATTGCAGTGGCTACTAACATGTATAAGTATCACTGTATTTGCCCTTATATAAGACGATACCGATAGGACGACCACCCACTCTGAGGACTTCAATATAATATTAATAGTATGGTTACAATCACAGTGTTGTCATCTTTACTTACGAGACGTTTTTCATGTGTTTTAGTATGAGGAAGTGATAACAAGGTTGTAATAAATACTTGTATCATGGACCTCACTAAAATCTTGATTTAGCAATCTTTGCAAATGTATAATGCTAACTGCCTGTCCAATAAAAGTCTCGAGAAACTCTGCTCCAATTATGACAGTAAATCAACATTGACGTTTCTCTGGTTAAATATATCTTTTGGGAGATAACTGCGACTTACAAAAATAGGTTGCCACAGCAATAACTCATGGTGTGACTTATCGCCCCTACATTCGATTATGATCATTACGCCTCCAGTAAATTTTTAAAATAAACTGACTGGTTGAACTCGTAGCATGAACGTTCCATTCAAATTGTGTGAAAGGTCGCGATATCTGTTCTTATCGGTGTATTAGGGAAACATCAAAGAAATCGAATTTGAATGTCACTGTATAGGACTGCACACAGTAAAGAACAATGCGACAACGTAGGATTGTCACCCAATTTACTCCTACATTATCGCATTGTTCTTTACTGTGTGCATTGTTACATAATTCTTTTGTCAGTT
>WURV02221416.1:0-10421 GCA_011762755.2 Epimenia babai
TCACCGCAGAAAAGTCGACTGGTGGGAAGTTTCGAACCCGCAACCTTTCGGTTACGAGTCCGGTGTTCCTACCACTCAACTAACTGCTTCCCCCCTCGTAATCGAAAGGTCCCTGGTTCGCAACTTCGTCAATTTTTTCGTGATAATCGCCAGCAAGTCATTTATGCCAAATTGCTGGTATAAACCTGTCTTTTAAATGTCATCTTTGACGAATAATATGCAAGCGTCGAAGGTATTGTATCTGCATTGAATAGGCGCCATAAATAATTCATTGTGAGCAAGCTGCATCTGAGAGCTTTTATTGGCTGATACTAACAATGTATAAATGTTGTACTTTGTTTACCTTACTTATTTGACTCACCTGAGCTTATGCTCAGTGAGCTTTTCTGATCGCAGTTCGTCCGTTGTCCGTCCATCCGTCCCTCCACCCATCCATCCGGTGTTCAAATTTTCTTAAAAAATCTTTTTACGAACCGTTCATCGCAGAGGTTTGTTATTTGGCAGATATTGTCCTTGGGTTGGTCTCTTCTAGATTTGTTCATGGTATCGTCATCGCAGCCAGGGGGAACTTCTGTCGATGTTTGTATTTTTCTTATGTTTATCCCCAGAACCACTTATTGCAGAGGTCTACTATTTGGCAAATGTTGTCCTTGGGATGGTCTTCTCTATATTTGGTCATCATATCTTCATGGCAGTAAAAGAAGGTAACCTGGGTCTATGTTTGTATTTTTACTTGGAAAATCTTTTTCTCGAGAACCCTTCATCACGGAGGTCTGCCATTCGGCAGATTTTGTCCTTGCATCTTGTCATGGATGCAAAGGGGGTAATTTCTATTGACTTGGCCTCTTGTTTTGTCTTTTCCTCTTTTTTTCAGGTGAGCTTCTTGAATACAGAAGGGGAAATATGTCTTAATCGCTCAGTTAGTGGAGCACCAAACCACCATAGAGGGTTTGCGAGTTCGGGTTTTTCTCTTGGCGAGGATTTTTCAGGCATATATCTTATCGCATGTCAGTAAGTATAAAAGGAATGGACGGGTGGAAGCCTGGAATTTATACAACAATCAATATCGTTGTTAGTCAAATAAAGAATAATGTAACAGATCAACATTAACCTTCGTATAGACTAACTTTTTTATTGATCACATGCCTACGCAGACGCATAAACGTTATACTTTATCAGGTACCGGGCCCTGAGTCGCGATTGCGGTATGGTTATGTAAGGGCTTCGTCCCTCTAACGCTGCGGTGTTTCGCATTCTCTCTGGATTGTCTCCATGGCGCTCTGCTAGACGCTTCCTCATGATCTCGTTGTATATCATCGTCAGTTGTCACCGAGATAGCTATGTCTGTCACATGTAGGGCCTCCGTTGGCAATTCGAACCACCGGCGTGTATGGACGAAGGTTATCTGCCTATCTCCCACACTCGATAGTTTTCACCATGGTGCCTCCCAACCAGAATAAATTAGGCCAATCCTGTCGTCCCGTTAACCATAGTATGCTTAGGCTAGCTTGGTACACAGACAATGACAGCGTAGACAATGAGTCAACACCAGCTGCTACATACATGCTTCATCCGGTGACATAGTATCTTATGTAAAAGCACATGGTCAATAATATTGATTGCTTTAAATATAAAAGTTGTCACCGTTTATCTCTTCGTTTCATTAAAATAATACGTATATAAATTTGTCATAGTACTTTAAAGCAGTTATAATGTGAATTGTTTTTGTACATGGGAGAAAGGCCCAAGGCAGAGGTGTCGCGATATTAACGAAGTTCACTAGTCATGTGCAGTTTAGGCATTTCGGCCATTTATTCCGCGTCGCATTTTTCAGTCTTCCTATTTCATTACACAAAGCAGTTGTACGTCATCCCATGTCCTTGATAGCCCCACAAGCTACGTAATTTCTCTATTACGTTTTATTCATGTCACGAAATTGTGACCAGTTAATTAGATGTTGCTTCTCGGCAAATAAACCACGTAATAATCGAGTATTCCAAGTAAGAAACCCACTCACTGTCTGCACTTGAGAGTGGTGCATAATTATGGATCTAATGATTGTAATTATGATTGATTTCCCACGTGTTGTCTAGGTAGCGGCATTATTTTACAAGACAAATAATGAGGGAGGCAAACAGTAATTTGCGTGCATAAGTCTGTAGCTCTGAAACTCAAACTATGCCATTGGCTGCAAGGCTATTGAGTGAACAGCGACACTCACTATCTTTTCACAACACCAATTTAATACTGCATCATACCATATTATCATACAATCGTAGCAGAGTAATTGTATTTGGAGACCAAAGAAGAAGGAGCGTTGGATTCATAACTGGGTTCAAAAGCCCCGTCAGTCAGCTCTTCTGTGATGATTTTCAGCAAGTGGAGGAAAGCCATCTTTAGACTTATATATGATGTATAAATGTTGTACTTAATCTTTTGACTATTAATTTGTACCAATGCAATCCTCAGAAATATTGTTATATCACGGCACTGAGCTGGCTTTGCTCTGTGAACATAATGATATTGAATTCATCAGTTATACTTGTATTGCTCGATCTATCTGCAGCTTTTCATACTGTCAACCATGCATTGCTTCTCAATTGCGTGTACATCTGTTATTGCATTACTGCTACCATGTTGTTGATCCAGTCGTGTCTCATTGCTCATTGAACGATCTCAGGTAGTTAATATTAATGGCTTGGTGTCACCACCTCTACCTATATGTGGTGTGCCCCGAGCTTCAATACTTGGGCCACTGTTGTTCACGCTCTACCTAGGGCCTCTCCGTTGCTTTATCAAAAAACATGGCCACATTACCACAGTAATATATAACAACTTGATAGTTAAGACTACTATATCGGTGCAGCATTTCCAATCTTGATGTTATTTTTGATAGAGTACTTGAGATCACATTGATAAGATACATTGCACGCATTCCATGCTTTTTAAATATATTTGTCATATCCATCCATATATATCGCAGTCGGTCATGGCTACTGTTACACACTCACTTGTGACTTCATGTTTGGATTATAGTGATGGCTTACTAATTGGTTGCACTGACACCTTACTGTCGCGCTTAATTCGAGTACAGAACTCTGCATGTCGTTACATGCAAATTGCCTGTTGCTTTGTTCCCTCCATTGGTTGCTGCCTCGTGAATGGATAGAATTTAAGGCTTTGATGTAGCTTTTCTGTACTCTGTATAAATTACCGTCATATATCCACGGCATCGTGCTGTCTATACTGGTGTCATTTGCTCAGGTTCTTCCTTGATTGCTGCTAAATCCATGTTGTCTTACTACCTCTGACTCTGATCATTCTATTCTCTAGTGCCGGACCAGAACTAATGCTTTGCCTATGGCGCTTCAGTCACTGCCGTCATTTACAGCATTTCGGGCAAAACTCACGACGTTTCTGTTTTCTAGAAGCATTTTAAATTGTGCTGGATGCTAAAACTTTATGTTTTATGTAAGAGCACGTTTTTGTTATGGTTTTGGAAATATACCCTTACCACCATAAATACATAAATACATTATATATAATGAAACTACATGATTTTATGAAATAACTCACAGGAATTCCTCATCAGGACAAATTATTGAAATTTTGGAATTATTTTCATGTCATATAGTATATCCCTCTTTACCTGTCATTTATGTAATATAAAAAGTACATACATTTATTATTCTATTATTTAACGTGGCTGGCTTTTACGCAGTCTTAAACTTTTTACATGCATGACCCCACCCTTCCCCGCATAATACTATCCATTAATCAATGAGATGTCCAAAAAGATATGTCACTGACATCTCACAGTTTTTGCATGAAATTTACTTGGTTAGTATTGATTCTATCTCAGTGAACTTTATGAGTGAATATAGCTAAATATAGTATAGCATTTTTTTACAGAGAGATGCGATAAGGATATACGTTTCGCCCAATCCATGTCACGGTATCGACTTCACTGAGTACAATGTCTTACTCTGTCTGCTTTTGGAGACGTTTACAAATCAATTATTCATGCATGCATCAAATATTCCCGTGGGGGAGACAATAATGCAATTATTGAGAACCATGTGTCCACACATGCATACATGCATCTATAAGACGAGTTTACACAGATTTTTTGTTAAAACATGACTTCTGCATTTATTCACTCACTCATATTTTCGAAAGGTAAATGCAATGCTGTGTCACAGCGCCATTTTTATATGGAGCAATATTTTACGCGTAATGCAATTTAGCGTTCCGTTCATGTCACCAAATACAATTAAGCCGGGCTATTGTGAGAAACGCTGTTTTATAGGAACAGCGTAATTATGCATGATATCGGTGCAAAATTCTCGGCGCGTCCGGCTTGCCGTTAGCTACGTATGCGTTCGCGGCGCTTTCAGCATTATTCAATCATTCTCGAATTAATAATTGCATTTACACGTCGACGATATTGCATGATATTCGTGGACAAGCGCACGGCGTTTCATACTAGAGCAGAACGAACACTATTACCTGGGTCGCGCTTACAGCTCAGTATAACATCAGGAATTTCGCAGTTTCGCATATCGCTTCTCGCAAATGTGACCAAGTTACAGTAGACAACATCTCCTCCACATTCGCAAAGTGAATATTTTGCTACCCACCGGATGCCAGCATTATTAAATACTTTTTTTAATTCAGCTGGGCACACTTTCTTTATTTGGTGAAGGCTTATAAACTGGTTCGTTCACAATCGTTGTCTACAATGTCAAATATATCCTTATTATTATGACGACTATAAATCTGTGTAGACCTAAAGTTTTACCAATAATAATGACAATTATAAATCTATGTAGACCTAAATCTTTACCAATAATAATTTCTTATTATGACAATACTGAAGAAGCAATTTCTGAAACAGGACAATAGTATGTATGGCGAACAATATCTGGATATTTTTTCTTCATTGTCGCTTTTGGCTCAAAAGATTGCACACACAAAGAGATATCCATTTATGCACCTAGTGATTATTGACACATTTTAAAGTATTTGATGTATCTGTCCCTTTTCCTGACACTTTCCTGAACCCTATGAGGCATCCCTCTTAAGAGTTTTCTGATGACTGCCATGTCAGTGTTTCGCCACTCTTCTTCCAGACAATCAATCAGTTGCTGGATATTTACCCATGGCAAAATCATATGAGTGGTACACTTTACACGCGTAATTACAAATGTCTCAAAGATGTTTGATCTTGATGACATGTCTGAAGAATGTGCAAGCCAAGGGAAGAAGGTCACACCAGCTTCATGTAAAGCATTCTTTCAAATTATGGCAGTATGGGCTTTGCGTCCTCTGATAATAGCAGCACATGCTGTTGGATGATCTCATCAGAATATCGCTGAGATGTTACATTTCCACGTACAAGTTTAGTTTGGCCAAATTTTTATTTAATGGTCCTCCTCCAAAACTGTTGTGTTCTGCGATAGAGTCTTAGAGAATACATCATTCAGACTGTTAATGTTGGTCATGTATCCTGTCATCATTAAAGTCTAAACAAAAACGCGACTAGTCCGAGAACCCGACTCTGCCAATGCTGGTGCGTCCATACATCACGTTCCTGTGTCCAATTTAACCTATCGTGAATATGGTTGAAGTGCGATGCACATTAACAGGCAACGAGATCAATATCCCAGAAAAAGGATACATTTATCCGCACCATCAATACCCTTATGTACTCCAATTGCATTTGTCCATTTTTGTCAATATTGTCGACCATTAAAGAATCGATTTTGATGTACCAGTAATGACAGACATATATCATCCCTATGTGTCAATAGTCGCAGTCTCTCTGACTCAGGCTTACTCTTGCCTTCACCTTTCTCTTGATATCTCCTTCACCACAACTGAATCATCTTTCAGTCATTCCCAGTTTTTTTGACAACCTCATGAAAAGAAAGACTGGTCTCCAACATGCCGATGAAGCAACTTTTTTCGAAGTCATTTGTGCGCATTGGCATTTTTTCAAACAGCGGGGTGTATGGACTGAATGCAAATTGGTCAATAAAATAAATACTCTGTAAAGACCACCCAAGCCTAAATAACAAGTTCTGTGTACTGTAATCATATTAGTGATATGATACAGTGTTATGAACTATAGGCCTATAGTCAAGGTTCTTTGGGGGGATTTTTTCCAAAGAGTATATGCATTATATATGTGCATATATAGATATAGTTACAGTTTGTGCAACCTTTTGAGCCGAAAATGACAATGAAGAAAATATCGAGAAAGTGTTTGCCATATATACTAATTTCCCATCAGTCCCATCAGGGGTATAGGTTTTTTCCTGTGCTTTTCTCTCCAAATATATACTAATGTCCTCCAATCGCAGAAATTTCTTGATAGTTATTTTCATAATTAGATATTATTATTTGACAAAGTGTGGATGTACATATATTTATTATCTTTATAATTTCTTTCTAAGCCCATGTTTGACATTGTAGACATAGTAATTGGACTTCGGACCAGGTTACTTTATTGATAAGTCTACGGGACTACATTTCTGATGTGAGGAAGGGGGTCATATCTTCCTAGTTCAGCCCATTACAATCCACTGATGTTCCACTAATACTTCAGTAGGTATAAATGACCGCCTGGGAAGCTGATTACGAATGATGGTGGATTTACAATACCAGAGAAGTGGCTTGGCCGCGGTGCTCAACGTAACGTCAATCGCAGCACCAATCTGACGCTGCGTAGCTATCAATGCATGAATTACGGCAGCCGGCTTTTTTGGCGATGATAAGATTCACGAGCAAGGTAAATCAAATAGTAGAGGGGGTCCCGTGTAGAGCTCGCCAATATTATTTGCCACCTAAAGAGACGGAATGATTAATAGCTAGTCATGTAGCCCCCAAGGTCATAAGCTCATGACAACATGTCCCCATTTGTCTTTGTCGCGACCCCACCAAGTTGCCGCATCTTATGTAATACATAATTTACAGTGTTTTCTGCCTCGCAGTGCTGTGCACATGGAGATTTCCCATTTGTTTCACTTTTGAAAAATTTATTGAATATTTGATGAGGTGATGTTTGGGGTATACCAAAGAACAGAGTCGAATGCGTGAGTTGCACCGTGTTTTTTCTGAATAATTCTCGTCCTGATATCTGAACTTCTGTCATATACAAGACATTACCCCTATATTAATGTCCCTGATTTATCGTCAGAGAGTCCACAATGATTGGAAAGATAATTCAGGGACCACGCAATTCCCTGATATTTCATATTGCTATACTGATGGATCCAAATATGATAAAACTTATGTCTGATACGTGCGCTTCACCTATTTTATTGACATTTGCCATTTATAATTCTATAACTATCACACTATGCTGACTAATAGATAGGGTCAATTCAATGTGACCTAATGTCACCAAAATTGACAATCAGAACATTTTACAAGTTTATTGAGATCGGGTATATTTTTATATTTCCTCTATCCTCTATCACTCTCAGCTTTTCTGTTCATAGGAGATTCTATTGAGGCCTTCTTGATCATGTGTTACCGCGACTTATCCCGTTTAAAATGGATAGTACTTGATATGTATATCTGTATGATTATCTTGGGACTTACTTTTCAGTGGCGTTCACAGTTCTGTGAGTCCAGTTATTTTGAATACCGATTTAGGTTGGCTTTGTTGACTATGACTCATAGTGTATATCGCCAAGTGTGAGCAGACACTTGACTTTTTTCCATATGTGCCACTAGTTCTCAATTTGAAATATGAAGCACAAACAGCCTGAATGGTTATTCCGACTCTGTTAAGTCTGTGGTGCAGTTGTGTACGAAGAATGCCATTAGAGATGAAGTCATGAAAACACATTCCCCTCCCCCAATGTATAGTGTAGATGCGCAATATTTTTGTTAATGCTGTTGCTCATTGTGTGTTTCCAGTGACGCGTGTTCGATCTCAAGGCTTCGTCACGATATGTTTCAACGTCATGACCAAAGATATGAAGAAACTCGGTTATGACGTCCAGGCTGTCGAGTCGACCAGTGCCGTGGTCAGTCCGGCCATGGGTATCAGTGCGGCCACATCTAGCTGAGACCTTGACCAAATCGTGTATACCTCATCCGTCCTCATAGCATCTGGAACAACACACGCATGGCTGTTGTATATGGAACACAATGTTGGCTGTTGTGTATGGAACACAATGTAAGCAATTCTTACGCTTGGGAAGTCAAAACGTTATACAAAAATCATCTGTACTTTGATACATAAATAGCACACATGTATTTTTTGTACTTGGACGCAATAGTTGTATTATAATACATACAATACATATTATTTAGAATAGAACTCGCGTAAGGACTGTAGTTGGAACCACGCACCCAATCAACATTTGCACATGGAATAGAACTTGGAACAGGACACACGTAACAGTTACATTTGAAACTCAACATATTTGAGAGTGAAACACCGATGCCTTCTGTCAAAACTCACTTTATAAAAGAGTGCATCTACGATTCATCTAGATTCAAGAGTCTCACCAGTATCCACATAAAATCTCCTATAAAATACCCATTCTGCCTCTCCATATGAAGTAGGAAGCAGTTAGCGTAGTGGTTAGATCATTTGACTTGAATCCAGAAGACCTTGGATTGATTCCCGCTCTAACCGGTGTAGTATCTGTGGCGTTTTTAGGCAAGAGAGCTTCGTCTCCCTCACATTGTTTCAGATGCTCGCCGGACGGTCTCTCCGCTCTCTTTTCATCTCATTGTACATATTCATCAGCTATGACGGACTTAGCGGAGTGCGCTACATATATAGGCTATCAATAGGCATTTAGATCCAGTGGCGTGAATGGACGAAGGTCAACTGTCTGCCCAGACTCGGCGTGTTTTTCACTGCAATTTTCCTGGTAATTAGCCTATTCTAACAAAGTAACTAATTCTCTGTCAGAAATATCTAATGACAATCGACAAATGAATGGTATATCGTCACTGCTCTCACCACTGCGTCATTTTCCCATCATTTTCCCATCATTTTCCCGTCATTTTACATCATGGCTCCTCAGTGCACTAACGATACCATAGGCAGTTTTATTTCGCGATAAGCTCTCAGTGCGGACATTTACCAAAAATTATGTGCCATACACCCGCATGGTAATAAGGTGTGTTCAATAATTGCAGCAATTTTGTGCATGCCTTTGTTTTTACTTTCAAACATTACAGAATGGAGTACAGCCTCCATGAAGTACCCTTGAATTTTCAACGTAATTTGAAGTTTTAACGTAAAATTAGTCGGTTAGTCGCTGAATCTGATTCTGCATTATCCTCGTATTGCTGAACATGGAGGTATTATTACTAAAAATACAAGGCAATAAGACCGTTTAAAATGATGAATTTTAATGTATTTTATCGCTTGGGCCACTCCTAGGCCTTACTTTTGACGGACTTGTCAGCTTGTGTGGCATACTACCTTTTTGCCACATACGTAATGTGCCTTATTCCCCTCCCCCCTCTCGATACTTGACATTGTACTGATTGAGTCATTGGCTGTGATACGTGGTTGTAGTGCTCCTACGTTTGTATATTACCCGATAAGTTTCCAACTATGAATAATAAATTCCTAGCACTTCATCGTTACTCAACTGATTGGCCCTGGGACAAGATGTGATTCGTTTTTTAAATAACGGAGAGCCTCCGAATTATGTTACACTCAACCTTGATGTAAAGCGAACTGGATTTATCACGATAAAAATTAGCTAAAAGATTATACAATTATGTAGGTATGAAATTACAGACCGTAAGTCTTACATCTATTGCTAGAAATACTAGAAACCATTATGAGAAGTAAGATATTAGCGCATATGAAAGAAATCAGATTGTTTTGTGAGGAACAACATGGGTTTAGACCGGGAATATCATGTACAACACAATTATTGGAGGTGATTGAGGATTGAAGGGGTATGATGGATAAGCGTGATAGTTTTGATTGGATTTTTTGAAGGCATTCGATAGTGTACCGCATCAGAGGCTATTAAGCAAACTTGGGGTATATGGCATTAAGGGAAAAGATCACAGATTGATATCAGAATTTTTAATAATGGAAAACAAAGAGTGTTGGTTAATGGAGAATTTTCAGAATGGACAAAGGTGATTAGTGGGATTTCACAAGGTAGTGTGTTAGGGCCAATATTATTCGCGATTTTTATAAATGACAACAGATGAAATATCGAATATAATAAAAATATTTGCTTATGGCACAAAAATGTTCAATATTACATCAGACGAGCTCTCGGGAAATATTATGAAGAATGATCTTAGCAGTATAGTCCAGTGGTCAGAAAAGTGGCAATTACCGTTTAAAAGTGCAAAGCGATACATTATGGAAAAGGAAATCCACAGTGTGTATTCCCACGGGTTTTCACACTCATCACCAC
>WURV02221427.1:0-10421 GCA_011762755.2 Epimenia babai
GTAACGATTCCATGCTCTTGATACAACACTTTGACTCACTCCGAGATCTGCAGCCACCTGTCTTTGAGAACGACCCGTCTGAAGCTGACCGATTCCTCAGGCGAGCTCATCGGGACTTAGGTGCAGACGTCCTGGCATGTTTTTGCCACAATATCACTTACGATAGTTTTAGCGAACAAAGGAAAAGACAAAAAATGGCCCCTAACAACTCGAAACAAAAATGGATAAAATGATCATATGGCTCAAATGTCTGAAAATTTACTAAGCCCCAGTTGAGCCAATCCCCACACGTCAAAACCACTGCGAACCTACCAAACGCTTTAGATATCAATAGAGGACATTTATAAGGACCCGTGGGGCCAAACACATCCATGACATATTGTACATTTTAAAAATATACTATATATACTTAGTGATCCTTAGCGAATTTTGAGTAGTTTATATATCTGTGTGTGTATATGTATGTGTATCTGTATGTATATATATATATGTGTCTACGTATGTGGGTCTATGTTTATGTGTAGATATTTTGTGTGTATTCACATTTGTATATAAATATATATACATATCATACAAGTCTTGGGCCACCAACATAATATGTCACATTTGTAAAAAATAATCACCTAATATAGCATTTACGCGTCATTATTTCAATGTATTTAGAATCAAAACAAAATTAAGTCGCATTAAACACTACAAATTGTCATAAAATGTCTACACAGTAGCCTATTTTGTTTTTGTCCACCCTTGGCCTTCACAACGGGAGCGATTTTGTGAGGAACGCTTGCAAGCAGTTCTTAAGATATTCTTGCGGCAATTTTCTCCAATGTCCTGGAGGACTTTCCACAGTTGAGCAGCAGACGCGGGCTGTCGTTCATTCTTCTCACTGTCCATATTGTCCCACATTGACTCGATGATATTGAGGTCAGGACTCTGAGGGGGCCACGACAGAACAGACAGTGTGCCATGTGTGGTTTTGTATCCTAGATACATTTTTATTTGATTGGCACGATATTTCCGGTCATTGTCTTGCTGATATCTGAAATTGTTACCAATCAGTCGCTTTTCACAAACGGAGAAGCAGTTAGTCGAGTGGTAGGAATACCAGACTCGTAACCGAAAGGTCACGGGTTCGAAACCACCTGTCGACTTTTCTGCGGTGATCCTCAGCAAGTCATTTATCCCCGATTGCTGGAGTAAACCCGTCTCTAGAATGGGTAGATGCTCGATATTATCCTTGGCGGGGTGATATGTGGGTATCGAAGGTATTGCATATGCACTGAACAGCTGCCAAAAACCATTTCATTGTAAACCGCATCTGACGGCCTTTATTGGCTAATACTTGCTGTATATAAATGTTGTACTTTACCTTACCTTTTTATCAACAAAGTTTTTTCTGACAAACTTATGTCCGCAAGAGCTTGAAAATAGATGCGTTGGTCACCGTGATAGCCAATTTGTAAATATGCTAATTACAAAGGTAATGAATTACTTTTTGACGAAGAATAAAAGTAACATGAACTTTGTATATCAAGTGTAGTTTATCAGGTACATGTGTGATCACCTGACAAAGAAAACTTGATATATGCGAAAGTTTGCATTACTCATTTTCAGTTAGTAAAAAAATGTATTGCCCTAGGGTAGCAAAGTGTTAAAGCTCACGGCCCAAAAGGGGGAAGCACGAGAGGTTGCTGACACCCTCTCATTAAGATGGTACAGGAGTCGGTAGGATGGTATGGGAGTCTCTCCATGATGGTACGGGAGTCTCTCCATGATGGTACGGGAGTCTCTCCATGATGGTACGGGAGTCTCTCCATGATGGTACGGTAGTCTCTCCAGGATGGTACGGGAGTCTCTCCAGGATGGTACGGGAGTCTCTCCAGGATGGTACGGTAGTCTCTCCATGATTGTACGGTAGTCTCCAGGATGGTACGGTAGTCTCTCCATGATGGTACAGTAGTCTCTCCATGATGGTACGGTAGTCTGTCCATGATTCAATTCAATTTTTTACAAAAATTGCAATATAATATTTTTAGACCACAATAATCATTCGGTATAAATTGACACTTGAAAGGTGTTCAATCTGAACAAAATTTCCAGCAAGGTTTATCTACCAATATGGTGACAATTCAGGTTACGTAATATCAGCTCTTGTAAAAAATTGTCTATTCAATACCGACTAGCAGATCTATTTTAGCGTTACCGAAACTTTATTGAATAATTACATCCAGCTGTTTAAATAACAGATTTCAGCGATCACACTGAGAACTGTTTGTAAACAATGAAGTGACTAAAGACGCAATCTGACTTTACGGTGAAAACATTTACATTTTGTCGTAACGGTCTTCGAACTTGCGGAAAAAATCACGGCGAGCGAATGTAACGCGGCGGAAAAATATCGTGATGAATGCATTTTTTATTTGAGACGTAATCATGTATAGTCTATTAATAAATCATGATAGCAAAAGCCCGCTTGTCTTTATAAAATGCGCAGTGCTAAACTATTGACTGTGGTGGATTCTATTCAACAGAATTTGTGATCGCATAGTAATATAGAATCAATGAATATTCAAAATTAATAAAACACACTCGGTTATTTACATAACTTCTCGAGTTAGTCAAAAAAGCATTTCTTTTATTATTTCTCGTACTTGTGCTAAAAGCTACGTTTGTCTATTAGGTGACAAGTATGTGTGAAAAAGTTTTATGACAAGTTGTTAGTGACTGCATTACATGAATGATCTGGATTGAATGGACTTTAAATCTAGATGTATCAGCCTATATTGTCATCATAACAATAAGTCATGCAATAAAGCTAGGTTAGAATAACTAATAAAGCTATAATAGAATAACTGCGATTTTGATTTCCTAATGTCGTGAGTCCGTCTGGTTTTACGTCGCGAGTTTGTATTGCTTGTAACGTCTGAGGGATTTTTCCTGTGTGGCCTCGGCTTGGAAATTTCTCTTGCTGTAGTTAGAGGGACCATTCTTCCCTTTGACGTCTTCTAAATGATGGTCAAAGAATGTGGTTCCCCATAGACTCATCAATCAATGAAATTATTCAAGGGAGATGATTTACACGAGTCGTTCGAGAGCATTTTCAATACCTTAAGGGTTCAAGTGGATTGATTGGATAAGCAATGAAGTTAATATAAATCACACAGGCCAAGACAGTTCAATACATACCCATTAACTGCGAATCTGGAAATCCCCTTTTAAGATCATAGATTTAAATATTGCCCTTTTGAAATCTAAAATATTCTTCTTAAATACACGTCACATTAAATTATTTATTTTAGTTATTCAGGCATTAATTTTGTTCATGTTCAAAAAATAGTAATTTTCATAAGACACTGATGGTCACACCTTACTAATGCTTGGTGTAATGTGGGTCTTTCATTATATCTCCCTGTCAAAAAAGTCACGTCCATGTATCATGTGGCTATGCGTCTTTAACTAATCGTAGGTAGTAATGAAAGTATTTACCGATTATGGTCACAGGAGTTCCTTGGTCCAAGATTGATCACCTCATGACTGTTAGCCATTCAGCTAATGTTCACCTGACATAGGCACCAGGGCGGTAGACCTGAAACGCTGTTTTCTATTAGTTCACTACCATTGAATTATTGCGTTATTGTTCTTTTGTTTTGGCCGACCTAATCCATGTTATAATTGTTATTTTTTCTTTCTTTTCATTGTTGACTTTATTCATACCTATGTACTTGCGCTATTTAAATGTGTGTTTTACTTATTCCCACTCATTCACCTGATGAAGCATTCCTTGTGTCTGCGAAAGTTCGGGTTTCAATAAACTTTTGTTAGTCTCAGAAGGTGCTACAGTCTTTTTCTTTGTTCTTTGCCTCTGTGAGTTGGAATCCCTAAAAACTTTTGAGTTGAAGCTGTGAGTTGGAATCCTTACAAACCTTTCTATGCCTCCCATAACAGAAAATGAGGAGGAATTTTGCTTTTTAATATTGAATAAGATTGGTTCTCAAGTGGCTTATTCTTAATTTTTTTCAAGGTGTAAGAAAGCTATTTTTTATGTGACCCATGTGTGAAGTTAACCTAATACTTACTGGAGAGAAATTCACAGAAAAAACCTCGATCTGTGATTGCACACATATATAAAGGTTTTTTTATTGCATTTCTCTCCAGCTATTCAAAGAACCACATTGGCTACACTCATTGACACCATGCTAACAATATATTAAAGTTCACGTAAAATTAAATTAAAGTTCAACTAAAATTTAATTAAAGTTCACACAATCAGCGGCTTTATATCCTTTCAGATTGATATGCTATGGAGCTTCATAGTGATTTGTATTTTTTAACATTTATGTAACTTATACATGAGCGATTTAATTCAGTAAACCTATATGAGAAATAATTTTAACTACATTAGTAATGTTAATGGTACTATATTAAACATCACAAATACCAGCATGTTTATTTAACCAGGGTGATGTTTTAGGTCCCCATTGTTTTAACCAGTTTCAGAAATAGGTAACCTTTCCTTCGATGGCGACATTAGGGCATTATTACCGAGAGTGATGGCTCATTTAAAAGTTAATTATCGATGGTTTTCACTGATAATAATAATTAATTTTAGTAGGAGAATTAATCTCTCATCATTATGACCTTTAGTCATATATTATTATATATATATATTAGTAGTCATAAAGTAGGACTCTGGGGACACAGCCAATAAGTGTTACACTTCGTGTGTCTCCCTTCAATACATCCCATCCATTATCCACAACCAATCACTGTAAAAATATGTAATATAATAGTGACTTATCCCTGTACTACACTGTATATAAAACTATCTCTACTGTATATAAAGTAACAATGTATTCACCGTGTATATATATTTTTTCCCCGTATATTTTGTATTGAATAAAAACCTTTGATTGATTTGATTTGATTTGATATTCCAGTTATATATTCTTTAAATATCCAAAGCAATCGTGGCAATTTCCTTCCCACGAAGCCATTGATAACGAGCTAACAGTTCCCTGATGAGTTCGTACTATTAGTACTGTCAGTTTGCTTATTTGCAGATTATGCCCTTTGTGAGGTCGCACATTGATGCGTTATCGGGTGTTTATATTCCTGTACAAAGTTTACTTTTTTATGCCTGTTAGATGTCATGAGTTTAGAATCAAAACAGCGATTCAGCGAGAGAAAACAACTGTTTGTTATAATTGAATGAATAGTAGAAAGAGAAAAACAATACATTTTCGGTTAATTGGTATGTTTTGACGTTTTCAGACGGTTAACTGACTTACTACAACAACTTTTTTTTGTGTTGATATAGACCTTTTGCTGCTCTACATGTATATTGTCATCCTTTTACAGTGTGGGCAGAGCTATGATGAAGTTTCTTTTAAAGGCGCTAAATTTTCATCTGGTAAACTTTTGTTGAACTCTTCATCTTTCCATCATTCTGTATCACATTTCTCTTAAACTATGTTTACATTGTTTAGAATTGTATAAAAATAATCTATATATTATTAATATAATTATTAACTTGAAAAGAGTCATTGAATGTAGCTAATATATATCTAATATAATTTGCATATGTTCAAAAGCTCGCTTTTCCTTTTTCGTGAGCTCTCTTTTGTCTTTATGTTAATATGGTAGCGAATGTGGCTCTTTGAATAGATGGAGAGAAATGCGCAAAAAAAAACCTATTCCTCTGACTCCCATCAGAGGTATTAGTTCTTTCTGTGCATTTCTCTTCGGGTGTTTTATCTTGTTAGTGTTAGTAATTGAGGTCGCTAATGTACTGTGTGTCCTGCAAGTTAGATTTCTGGCAGCCAGATCTGTATGTATGATTCATCTGGTCGACTGACTATTTCTATATTGTCGCCAGAAGCGTCGCCTGTTTTAATTGCCCTATTATCTCTGAATTTTTTTCTCTTTCTTTGTACTACAAAAAATGTAGCTATCTCACAAAAATTCACTTTCAGGTTCAGAGGCTAGTATTCTCACTTCCTTTTGCTTCAGTTCCATAGAAATTCCATCCCAAATTTACAAAATGAGTTAAGAAGTCGTCATATCTATCGCCACGGCAACTCAATTGAATAACAATCAACTGACCAATGATATATGAGCGGCTCATAATTACTTAAGAGGCATTAGAGATCATCTCGCGTAGATATTCAGAGCTAACAGCATTCTTCATCTGTCCCACCCTCACTCTAAGTTCCATTCATGATATTTTTACACAAGAATCAATATTTACACAGGATAGTGTGATAGCATCAATTAGAGTCCATGACACGATTCAAAGGGAACTAATGGTGCATATCGACCAGAGTTCTATAAGTAATCATTCATTTTGCATCAGCTGGTTAGATTTTCATCGGCCTTGAATTACCCATTGAGTCATTTTTGAGGCAGATGCCACCATGAAATGTAAAAAATGGAATGATCGACGAAGGTATTGAGAATCATCTATTGAGAATTATAGATTGTTGTTTGTTTGGTATTGATGAATCGAGGAATATGCTGAAAATTTTATTATTATAGTTAGTAATAATAATACAATATACTGTCATTTGTATACTGCCATAATCCACTATGGAGGTAGTGCTCAATTAGTGTTGATAAAGTAAAATTAACGTTGGTGATTTTGTACACTTAACAATCAGTTTTTCGTGAAAGCAAAGTTGGGTAAAACACGTTTTAGCACACGGTACACTTAGCTTTTAGTTTTATCGTGACACTTTACTTATAACTCTTTACCAGGAAGATAGTTAAAGTACAACCTTGATCCGTTGACGTAGAACTATTGGTCGATACAACTGAAGCCAAGCGTATTAAAAGACAAAGAATAAATGAGTTGGATTTAATTAACCGATGAAAACAGTTTTAAATGCATTATGAAATCGACAGAAATGCCATCAATGGTTATTATCAGATATGTTTAGGTTTAATGAATAGTACATTGAAAAATTCTGAGGTTGCTTATAATAATGCAATGTGGGTGTAGATCAGTTTAGGCTCCTGGTTAGAATATCCATTATCAATACAATAGAAACATTTCTAATTCCATCAACACTCTAACTCCGATACTCTAACTGCATATACTCTAACTTCGATACTCTAACTCCGATACTCTAACTCCGATACTCTAACTTTGATACTCTAACTTTGATACTCTAACTTCGATACTCTAACTTCGATACTCTAACTCCGATATTCTAATTCAGATCCTAACAATAATACTAGTATTCCTTCTCATAATACCATTTTCATTTGTAAAAAAATAAAAAAAATTTCAGATAATGCCATCGCGCAGTTTGGTTCAAACGCCCCACAATGTCTGCAAGCGCGCAAACTTGATATCCTCTCTTTCTCAAAAGCTGCGAAATTGCGGTCATGGCAGGGTAGATGTGTGCACCAAAGTTTTTATTCGGTAATTTAGGAGCAGCAACTTAGACAGCCTTCTTTATAATATATCATCGGAAAAAGATAAAAGTTTGTGTTTTTGTATCGTTCAACAATAACCGCCCCGACCCCGAGTATCATGCCACATGTATAAAGAACGGCTTAAAATACATACAGTGCCCTCTTCACTGTTATATTATTATACAGTGAAAACTGTTAACACGTACACCACTATAAAACAGACACTCCCCTAGCTGTAAATCGACCAAATATGTTTTCTCGTGAACTTTGCCTCCATAGAGAGGACACCTGCCTAACGTGAACCAAACTGTGCAACAGCCTATCTGCCCTATATTGCAATAAAAGTATGGTTAAGACAAGTTTACGTATGTCATTGAAATTTGTGGTCAGCCACGTTGCTTTTGGCATATCATCGAGTATATACCAGCGCTAAATCGAAGAAGGGAACCACTCATTTCTTTAGCCAATTATTTGGGACTGTAAAACGGAGCTTTTGATAATGGAAATGTATGTATAACGGGCATTTTCATTACATCCCATGACCCCTCTGGACAGTTTTCACTGTGGATAGGATGGAATATATCATAAATAATTGTTCTCATAGGAACACCGTATTTGGAAGCTCATATAGGCGTCATGATACATACTGTCTTCCAGTCCATGTTTAATCAAATTCATCTGTCCCCAAGACTACAATTCTTGACACGTATGTGGAACTTTATGGCTTCATTAGTTGGGTAAATGAACCTGAAATTTTTCTCGACCTAGTTAATTTCATCTGCGTTGAAGACAGCAGGGGACGTCATCAACAATGTTTTAGCTATTTGTATATTACAAATAGATGTGCATATAACACGATATATAAGGACTGTTCTGTTGGCCATTTGAAAGCATATCACAAATGTCGATGCTTATAGCCCCTCTGTAATGATATTCAGCACATGATTAATCGTCAGAAGGAGGACTCCTTACTAAAGAATATTTCTAAAATGGGGCAGTCTCATTGAACATTGAATAGGAGAGCGGCACCCGGATGCACGAATTTCTTATTCCATCATCAATCCAAATATCAGATTCTCTCTTTTTCCTTTGCCCTTTTTCAAGGAGCATGGAGCTAAGACACATTTAGGACATGGTACCAGTGGTGTAGTGGTTACAAGTGTAGCATTTCATGAATTTTGACAGGTTGCGAATTTGAATTCATGGTCTTTTTATCTTTTTCTACCAGTGAAATAAGAAAGATTTTTGTGTATGTCAAATTTAGGAAGATTTGTCCCGCGCAAGACTTTCATGATAGAATACTGAGAATGTTGTCAATAGGTGGATTATTGTAAAATTTTAAGGGTATAAAAAGGTGATATAGTAAGTGCGACTGACATTTACTACCATGAAGAAAGTATTATAATCTTTCTTTTTCATTTGGTTATTATATAAGCTGTTCAAGCTAAACAGTATGAATGTTCAAATGTCATCCAATAATTTCCTCCCGAATTAAGCAATCTTCTTTCGCATCTTCCTTCCAATATTAATCATTTTCCAACTGTAAATCAAATGTATTTACCGCCTTAGGTATATTTAGCTACGTAATTGTGAATAAAATATAGCGGTTTTATAGACAAGGTTTCTAAAGCGTCTAAAAAATGTCTAAATTTACCAAAGTATCCCTTGTACGTAGGGTCGCATACATACAAAAAACATGGTATACCGTATAAAGAGAATTCGTATTATATCGTCATATACAATTCAGACTTGATATTTAATCAAAAGAGCTCTTTCTACTTTACGATCGTTCTTTAGAGAAGAAAAGCAATCACCGGTCTAGCATCTCTTTCCAAACACGATATAAAAATCTACGTTTTCTATTACCCCGTTCGTCAGCGTTCTATAGAGATGAGAGGTATCATTGAGTCGGTCAGTCGCAGATGACCGAGAATGATGAATAGCTCGAGAGAGTTGCGTTATCATAAGATCTACATAATACCGAACTACGAGGTGATCCATCGAGTTTTAGAGGCACAGAGGACAGCAGATAATTATCACATATATGCATAAAGTAATGCCTGGATTATCTATATGCAAAGATGCGGGTATTATCTCGACTGTTGCGTGTAGTTTTCTCGAATTCGTAATGTAATGTGATTACTCATTTCTTTTGTCCCTTTGCACCAGAGCAACGAGACGCGCAGCAGTAGTGATACACGTAATCGCGCATTTGCTAGAGGGGCTCTCTTTTAACCC
Source organism: Epimenia babai (assembly GCA_011762755.2). Classification (NCBI taxonomy): domain Eukaryota; kingdom Metazoa; phylum Mollusca; class Solenogastres; order Cavibelonia; family Epimeniidae; genus Epimenia; species Epimenia babai. The sequence goes on from WURV02221427.1 coordinate 9,655, forward strand.
GCGCTTTACCACGACATATTATATATCCCGACAATAATAAGTCATAGTTGTACATAGTTGTATCTAACATTGATCTGTATTACCTGTATACTGTTAGATGCTAATTTTATATAATTTAAGTAATTACATTAAAGTCTTAGATGATTAGGTTATTGTTTCAGGTAGTGTGTTTGACAGCTCCGCTAATAAGTACACTTTAAACAAATAAATTTCATTTTATTTCAAGTCCATTAATAACCTTGGAAAAATGAAAAATGTTACGAAAAGTGGAGGTAAAACTTTATTGAAGACCAAAAGGGCAAAAGGGGTCTTCCCAATATATCCCTTCCCAGTAAAGGGATAACTGGGAAAAAGGTAACTGTTTTCCCGCTGTAAACAGTATCAATCATATTCATGTGATATCATTGTTTTTTAGGGGTCTTCCCAATATATCCCAGTATATCCCCAGTACTTAAGATAACAATTTTCATTGCACTATATTTCTTCACGTTTTTTTCTGTTATATCCCCTGATATTTTTTTCCCATAATATCCCATACTTAATCACCTTAATCACCTACTTAATCTCTATATCATAATCTTTATATACAACAATACACACAACATGCTTACTCTAGTGGGTTCGGGTTAGAGTTAGTATCCAGTATGTTCTTTGATATGTCCGCTGGGGATATAGTGGGAATATTTTTTGTTGTTGTTACAAGCACTTTCTAAGTGTTGGGGATATTATGGGAAAAATTTCATCAGGGGATATTGGTGGAAGGGATA